>VNJU01010581.1:0-110513 GCA_008042675.1 Drosophila seguyi | reverse complement strand
GTGTCAATTAGGGATTCAAAAGGCAGCTGTGGCTTGTAATTAAAAAATAGCCAAGGATATGGGCAAGTTTTCGTAAACAAAATATGGGATAATAAATGGGAGACGTCAGTGATTTAAAATCTTTTAAGAAGTCTCAATTTTTCTTCAAATAAAACTCTATTTAGTTATCCCCAAAAAACTATAGAGAAGTTAAAGACTTGGAAACTGCAGAACAATTTTCAGATTTAATTAAAGCATGGCCCATTTTAAGAAGTTATTTTAAGGGAGCTAAGAACCAAGGAAGTACTTTAAAAATATACCTTTGCACTCCTTTCACCTTTTCAAGTTTCTCGTAATACATTAGCCACTTTCCAGAGCTCCGTCTTAGCCCCAAAGCCGCCAAATTAGCCCCTCTGTTCCCACAGCACCCAATATCCGATACCAAATCCGATTCCCAAATGGCCTCGGCACGTGTGACTGTGAAACAATTCGAGTTGCACCCGCCTGGGATAATTTCGATATAATAACAAGAGACGCCAAAAGTCACGTCGCTGGCGGAGTGGGGAGCACACTCCTTCGCGGGAGAGTGAGTAAAAGCGAATTCATCAGCGGTCCTGTCAAAGACGAGCTGAAATATTGACGCAAAGCCCGGGGGCTCCAGGGCGCAGCAGATAAGGACGAAGACAAAGGACACAAGGAGTTGCCCCCGGGCGGATGAATATAGAAAGACAATGACAGCGCCTACATTACTTTGCTTCTTTTTTCTGTCCCTGTTCTCGTTCTCCACCTGAGTGTCCTGCTCCCACTTATCGACTGTTCCTAATGGCCACGCAAAACGGCCACTTATAGTTTTATTACAGACTCGTATCAATTTTGATTTGCTGGCTGGCTGTCGAGCAAAAAACAATTTTCTACGAATAATTTGCCAGCCATATCTCCGAGGGCGTGTGCTTTGGCATATCAATTGTGCTTCCCTCTCTGGTTATAGTGAGAGAAAATATCTGAATAATCGATATTATAGCGAGGAATTCAAAGCAGAGTGGGGACTTTAATATATTTTTAATAATGCTGTGAAGTATTCTATTCTCTCTTGTTTAATCTCACAGATATAGTTAATAACTACAGAGGTTATAAATAGCTGAATTAATGATATTCTATATAAATTTCTAGTCATAAACTTGAACTTCCAAAGAAAATTAAACAAGAGAAGTCTGCTTTAAAGCACTCATTATTTTTATAGAATTTCCCTTTGCCTAGTGTACCTTTTCCAGCATGATTTACACAATAAATGTCATGCTGGGACTGCTTCGCAGCTCGACTGCTCGCCTGCTCGGCACGCAGGTCCTGTCGGCACATAATGCAGTCGAGCTCAGGACTTTGGCCAAGTCGAGACAGCCGGCGAAGGCCTTGGCCACTTTCCTAAGAAATCTTCTGGCCACTGGCTTATCGTGTTTGTGCCAGTTTTTCGCTTTAATCGGGACATCTGGGCTAAGCCCGAGCATGAGGGTCCTTTGGAGTGACATTCTAATCAACTGCACATTAGCATGCTGCGGGATTGGAGCTGTATTCGGCGAAAGTGGGTTAAGATGCGGATGGAGTCATGCAACACACACAGCACACACGTGGCCCTGCTGCAGTTGATTAAGTCCTGGAAGGGGCGGAGGCGGGGGCACACATTTTATGGCTAATTAAGTCGCAAAATTAACATTAAATGGCAATCTGGCGGCGCACGGAAGCCCGCGCACTATATGGCAGCTATATAGAGCAGCGACTTCCAAACTGACGCCTGACATTTTCCAAACGGCAGACAACTTAAGACCCGGCCAAGGTGGCTGCGAAAAACTCATTTCGAGATAATTAGTTAAGGGAAACGGAGCTGCTCTACGTCCGTCCGTCCCACTTCTGTCCCCCCCAAAAAATATATATACTGAAAAATTCAACCAGTCGCTACAAGTGCGCGCTACAGTTTTCCGCATTTCTCATTTCGTTTCAGCGGCGAAAATAAAATGAAAATTGCTCATAGTCACCGGCAATATTCCTTAGCCATCTCTTTTTTTTTCTGCCAACTCAGGCAGTTTATTAAAGCGAAAATAATAATAACGCAAAAAGTGTAAAGAGAAGGCTTTAGTTGGGGAGAATCGACCGTGGAATACCCAAACTCTCAAGTGAGTCATAAATTGTATTGCACACTTAAGGCCACTGCCTTAGGTTTTGTCATAAAAAAAAGGAGATAGAGAAATTGTTTAGTACTTATACTATGTGCCTTTTTTGTACAATGTTTAGTTTATATCTTTTTATTAATGAATAAACAATATAATGAATAAATGTATCAAGAACTGAAAGTGGGATTGCGGCATTGTAATGAACACTTTTGCTACTTGCTACCCCAATATATTTCATATTTTTATTTGCAAATATTTCGATATTTAAAATATCAATATATCAAAGCTTAAGTTATTTGTAACATTATTAATAGTGACTCCTTTTTTATGTATACATAGAATTACGAACAATCAGACAAACGAATAACATAAACCCTTTTATAGGATATACTCGTATTTTGTTATTTTTTAAAGAGCAATATAAGTTTATAGTTTTTCTTTAATTCAACACAAAATACCTGCGCTACCTACTTTTTCACGATTCCTATATACCCTTGAACTCTACCTCATATATAGTACAAAGTATACAGAAGGTAGAGACCCACAAAAAGTCCCGGGTATTAAAAGCCAACTGAGCACACGCGGCACAAAAAGGCGAGAGCGCCTCGAAAGGCTGGAAGGTAAAACCAAACAAAAAGGTGAAAATTAGAAATATAAATATGTACAGTATATATGTATTTATGGCCGCTGCTGAAGCTGCTGCTGATGCTGGAGAAAAACAAAAACATTGGGCAACAAAATCTGCCTGGCTGAGCTATTTGCAATCATGAGAAATATTATTTTAATTTTGGTGTAATAATTTGCAAGAGAACATCATTTTCATAAGCCGCCGCCTGCCCGCGTAAAGGAGGCCAAATGCGAGAGATGTCTATCCTTGGCACGAAATGAAAATGAATTTAAATACCTGAGCGCCCACGTAGCGGCAGCCCATCTCCTGGTTTTTACACCTCTCCGCCTGAGTTTTCCGCCTCCTGGCTCTGGTTTTCCAGCTCATAACGGTACCAGCACCAGGAAGGCAGGAAAACACGCATCTACATTCATCCGCGCTGGGGGACAGCACCAGCTCCTCCCTCTCCCTTTGCCTCCTCATCAGCAGCCTCCGCTTCACCTCTGCGGCTGCCACCGGCGAATTGTCATTCAAATCTGTCGCATCGCCCACGGGGCCTGAATGGGGGCGTGGCAGGGGGCCAGGGAGAGATGGCGACGAAGGCGGAAGGCGTGTCAAGCACGCAGTTTACTGCAAATTTTATTTGTAGCTGTAATTTTGAGCGTTTTGCGCTTAGCGTCCGCCTGAATCTGTATTTGCACTGGGAGGAAATTGGGGGGAAATTGAAGGTGGCAGGAAAATCGTGTCAATTTCAGAAAAGCAACTTTAACAGCAGATAGTAATAGTTCTTCCTGACATTATTGTTTTTTAATTTCTTGGAAAAATAATAACTAAATAAGGTTATTGTTTATAATTTAAAAAATACTTTCAAAACAACAAATTCTGCCCCTTCGATTTTAATAATTTATAAATTGATAAATATTACATTTAATTTATTGATTAATTATAATTATATCCCTTAACTTTTTCTAATTTTTCTCCCCCTGTACCCCCACTCTCCCTTCCCTTAGCTTCCTTTGTATTTGCGATTGTGTGTGCGGGTGTGCGTGCCATTCATTATTTTCAATTTTTCAATTCAAAAAGTTTCCATTTCCCGTTCCTTCGGCTGTGTCGCGTCCTGCAAAGTGCTCCTTCCCTAGCCAAGCCAATTTTCGTAAATTTTTCACAATTTATTACGATTTTCGTTTAATTTCGTTGTCGCCTTGTCGGCCAGCCCCTCCCTCAGAGGGGCCTTTTCCATGTGGCATTTCAAATTTGTGGCATAATTTTCAGAGTACCAAAAAAACGGAGAAAAGCGAAAGAAGTGGGTGTATTGGATTTGCAGGAAACCCCAGGCCGGGGCCTCTTCATCGATTATTGCCTGCTAATTCTTAGCGCTGAAAACTTTTCCCCCGACGACGCCAAAGAGAAAAAAGTCAATTAGACCAATTGAACTGACGCGGCTGAAAATTCGTCGGAATTCCGCGGAAAGCTGGAAAAGTTTCCCGTTTTCCGACCGACTCCAAAGAATGGACAATTCTACTAAGTGAGAGCACGTGTTGGGAATTAGTTAAGTAAATGAAGGACTTGTGGATCTCGAATGGAATGTCCTCCGGGGGGCGTTAAAGCCAGGCAGCAGCAACTTTTCATTCTTCATTAGCTCCTTGATGTACGATAATTTGCAGGATCCGATTTTCCGGTTTCCTTTTCCGATTTCGATTTTCCCTGGCTTACGGTTGCCTTGGCTGCCGCAGCCGTATCAATTTATCCCAGGCCTCAATCCTTTTTGGCCAACTGCCCAAGCCGTCCAGCTGCTGCATTAATCATTCCCTGTTGGCCACAACAACACACCGCACACACCGCACACACCACACGTGTGTGCGACAGCCAGGTGAGTCAGTGGGCCCCGGACGGGCCCTGCCTGCTGCCTGCTGTCATAAGTTATTAACAAAACGACCCTTTAGCCCACATACGCCAAAGCAATTCGTAAAGTGCCATCACAGGCTTACACACTCTCCTAGATTCACACACACACACTGCAATCCAAGACAATACGTTACACACACAGGAGGAGCAGGAGAGAAAGGAAGAAATCTACACTGGAATAAATTAAGGAACTTTGAGTATATTAAATATATATAAAGTAATCATAATAGACAAGCCAGAATGTAGAGATACCATGTTGACATTTGCGGAGAAGTTCTATATATAAAGCGATATTTTAATCTTGCGATATCTATAGACATATTTTGAAACTGTTGAGGTCCTTCAACAAGTAGGTACTGATAAGGACCTGGCCAATGCCAGAAACAGGACTCCCACCAAAGAGTGAATGTCACCCAAAGACTCACAAAAAGATGACTCACAAAAAGATGACATTTAAAAAATGTTAAGCCATTTCAAGAATAAAATGTCGCTTTCAAGTGTCTTACTCTCTCCCCGAAAAACCAACCTTACAGTTTTCAGTGTAATGATTGAACAGAGAGGCGGTGGCGTCAGTTACATTTTCTAGATTTTGTGTGGAATTTCAAGTTCGCTGCATTCTGTTACAGTTGCTCCAAGCGATGGGAATGGGGATGAGGCTGGGCCTGGAGGAGGCAGCTTAGCAGCAAGGCTTCTGCCGGAGACGGGGTGCATCCGAAATTATGACCACTCGGACCCAATTTACTGGCAGTGTGCCAAGGCCACTGACGTCGTCGTCGGCGGCTGACAGCTCACATTGGAATTTGCTTTTCGGAATTCCGAATTTTCATTAGTGTTACAAGTGCGCCGCCATTGAGACGGGGCCAGAGTCGCCAAGCCAACAGAAGGAGTCACAAGCGACGGCGACGGTGACGGCGGCGGCGACCTTTCAAAAACCAAAACACCGCGCAGGGAACGGGATATAAATGGACATGTCGCTACACGGTCATATAGGGATATATATTTGTGTGACTGTGGGCCATCGAAATAACCAAACAAGCTTCGAGATTAATGTGCTGCGGGCAGTGCGAAAGTTTTCGAATGTTTGGCATTTGCACGCTCTCCGGGGCGTTGCTAACAGCATTCATATGTGCCAGGACATTGGTGTTCGTATTCGCAGAAGGGCTTTAAAGCCGCCACAAAATAGTGGCCCGCACTTTAATTAAACCTTTTCAATTAGTGCAGAATAGGAGCTTACATTTAAGGAATAAACATCTGTTCACTTTGGTGGATATGAACAGTGGCTCTAAGCCGTAGGATTTATTCTGCTTAATTTTTTAATGCCTTTTTTTATGTTTAAAAATAAATGTGGAAATAATTTTGTATACAAAACGAAGTTATAAAAAGAGTTATTAAATTTTCAGAATAATAATAATTAAAGAAAAAATTACACAAATCTTTCTTAAAAAAATAATTATGAAAGAAAAATAAGAGCAAAAAATTTCAGCTAGGACACTGTGAAGACCCTTAAACCGCTGAGAGCCTGCTGGCTGAATTTTCGTGACCAGTTCAACTTTTTGGAGTGGCGCTAATGTGTAAAACTATTCAAGTGCCACGCCCTACGCCTGTTTTCGGGCCCCCTGTCCATAATATGCCGCCCCCTTGAACCACCACCACACACATTGTTGCAAATTGCCGCTTGCTGCTTGTTGTTGTGGTAATTGCACTTGCGCTGGTTTATTACCCACACACAGAGCCATAAAATGTAATGCACATGATGTAAGTACTCAAAATATGGCGAAGGATACGCCGATGCGTAGCCCCCGAAAAGTCATCGCTGGCAGAGCAGTGTGTCCTGTGACTGTACACGAATTATTTCAACTCCTTCCAGTACAACATTTTTGGGGGAATTATGCCACCTGACATGACATTCCGTCGCCGTTTATCGGGGATTTTTGGTTTCTGTTTCGGTTTTTGGCGTCTGTCACTCCCCGACGACGACGACACTAAGCAAACAAAAGGTGAAAGCAGAAAGCGGATTTGTCTGTGTTTGTCCTCTGTCCCCTGTTCCCTACCCCGTGTGTCCTTTGTCCTGTGGCATTGTTTGCCTCTGTGCGAATGCGAAACAATCAACGAATGCGCCACGAATAAATCGCAATGCTTTTTGCATTTTGACGCAACAAAATACACATATTTAGGCAAGCCGTCACACTCGAACTTTATTAGGTGTAACTTTAATATTAAAATATGGAAAAAGTATCTTCGAAAATTGTATTATTATTGAGAAAGTTTAGATTTGGAATTTAATTAAAGGCCTTTAATAGCCCTAGAAATATTTTGATATTTTATTTATGAACAAACTTATATAGATAACCACAAAAATATTTGTATTCCTAAAATGTGTATATGTATATATCAGTGACATCTAATTTAATATTCCTGCTAAAATGTCAATATTATTTTCGTTAGGTGATAGTGCAAACCATTTATTTATATCACTTATTTATCAGTAACCCGTTTACAACTTTACTAAATGGACTTAATTGAATTCTTTTGAAACCTAACTAAATTTAAATTGACAGCAAAATCATAATGATAATTTGTACATTTTCTGGGTGCCTATTAGAAGTCTTTAAATGTTTGATAACTGCATGTAGAAGCTTGCATTGCAAATCTCTGCTTTATGAATCTAACAAAGCAGCTTTAATTCTCTGAAGGGCAGCTTTCGGTAAAGTACTGCATTTCCTATCAGTTTTTGATCGAATTGCTTAAAATTCAATTTAGTTTAGCAGACGGCAGAAGTTGCCCTGTATTTTCACAGGGTTATCTGAATTTTCCAGGCTCTGTGTGCGTTCAATTGAGGGTGTGCATGTGGGGGTGTGTGTGCGTAAACAATTCCGCTGTGGCAAATGGATTTCCTTTTGTACGGAATACGAGTGTTATCGAAGGCATTTCTAGCCTACGAGCCCCTCCACATGCACACACACACACAAGGCTCTCGCTCTCATAAACATTCAATTCACAAACTATTTCAATTACAAAAGCAGCAGCAAATGCTGGGGAGAAACTCTCGGGAAAACAAGCAACACGACCGTTGGTACCTGTGTAAGTGTTCTTGGGGAAAATGGAGAGCTGAAGGAGGAAATGGTGGAGGAGATGGCGGCTTTCCACGAACAGTTTCCTCTGGCAAACGCACAAGTGGCGTAACATGCACGCGGTTAAGAACGGATAGGCACGAAATATTAGAAATTATAGTTAGGAAAACAATTTAAGAAAATCATAAAATATTTGTTATATAGTAAAATATAGAAATGTTATCCTTTTTGCATTATTCTACATGATTTCCTATTTTAATTATTTACCTTTAGACTGCAAATAAATAACGAAAGAAATTATATATTTGAAACTCTACAATTTTTAACTTTATACTGAGACATTGCCCATGTTACGATTTCAAGTAACACCCACCAGGATCTCCAATAATTTCATTAAAGTTCTCCTTAACTATCATAATATTTACATAAATTTAAGCTCCTATTATCGTGACCTTAACTGTCTGTTAAATATGTTTGTTTGCCTTTAGACCTGTTCTCCTGTGCTCGGCTCTGAAATATTTATATGCAAATAAATAGTTTAGCGGGCTATCAACTTCAACATGGCCATATATAGACCCTCACAGAAGGTGTGTGTGCCATTGTCATTATGCGTATATATATCCATATAAAACATATAGAGGGGGGGGCGTGTCATAAACAACAGAACAGCACACAGACAGACAGTATAATGCGTGAGCCTGCGGAGGAGCAGGAATCCTTCGAGCCCGGCGTATTATTACCCGTTAATGGTGTGTGGCATTTAATTGCTAATCTATTAGTGCGAAGACAGGACCTTCGGGGAAATACTGTGACCTGAGTCATGAGTAAGCGGGAGTGGGGCTTAAATTGATTTAATTGTCTGGAATTTGTCTTAATTATAAAATCAATAGGAAAACAAATGCTTGTGGAATTTGCACAAGAATGAGCCGCTTAATTAACCAGCGAGAATCTCTGTGTGTCCTTTCAGCGGAATTTCCTTTCATGTTTATATTTATAACAGCCAGGACGTGTGTGTGTGGTAGATAGAGCCTTTTTGTGATAGATATTTTATGGTCTTGTTACGCACTAATCGACCGTAATGTAATTAAATAGAAAGCGCAAAAAACGGCGCCACGGAAAAGGTCAAACATCGAGCAAAAAAGGCCAATCAAAACAGGCTTCGAAAAAAAAACTATGGAAAATGGGAAATAAAAATTACGCAACATGCGGAAAAGAAAAACAAGAAACTTGTGTTTGGAATAGAATTTGCATTGGCAAAAAATCACCGGATTCTGGGAAATATTTATGCGTCGGAAGGAAGAGAGCTGGCTCAGTTTGCCGCCGACATAGTGACGCTGTTGACTTTCATTACCTTGCGCAAATAGAGGGAAAGTCATTAAAAATTTTAATGAAGAAAGTTTTTTCTTTTGTTTCCCGTTGTCACCTCCTCAGCCTCATATTTAAATTCTGTTTTGTTGGCAGTTCCTCCGGCGTGCGCGTTTATTGTTAACAACAATCCTCAGCCGCATCCGCATCCTTGTTCTTATCCTTATTTTCACTGCCTCATAAGCGGCTGTGCTCCTGGCCTGGCGCATGATTTATTAGAGCGATAAAGTGATTAAATTAAAATTGATTTATATGACAGGCTGGCAGGCAGTCTGGCAGGATGGCAGGCTGGCAGGATGGGGCTGTGCTGCCACTGCAGACGACAACTAGCAGACGGATGCCTCCGCTTCCTGTATCCTGATTATTATTTTCCCAAGGCCCAATCCCCCCTTGAAAGTAAAAAACTTACTAATTTATGCAAAGCAGGCGGGATGGCGGACTGACTGCCTGAGGCCGCGCCCGGGGACGACATGGCGTATGATTAACCTAAATGTTTTCCTCGTCGCAGGACCTGATTTTTTGCCTTGCTCCCCCCGCCTGCTTTACATTTAAATTACCAAACTAAAAAAAATATCGCTCGAAGCTTAATTTATTTCCCGCTGTGCAGCCAAGACCCAAAAAAAAGGTTCGTTACACTGGGAAAATCAGGGTTTTATGTTGGATTTCTCCAGGAAACAAGTCATTTCTAACTAAATCAGGTTTTTAACCTATAAATTTTTTAAATATTTAGCTTACAACTCTGTTTAAAAAATCAATCTTTCAGAAAATATGAATACATTATCTGCTTGCATTTATTTTATATCTTAATTCCATTTGCTCTCCATGCTTTAATAAAGATCTTTTAAACTACAAACTAATTCCCGAAGATTTTAAATTTGTAAGCAATTTTGTAATAACTCAACTCTTTTCCTTTTCAATCTCCTCACTAGTTTCTTTCTCTGCACCATTTTCCTTGTATGTTCTTTGAGTATTTCTTGCGTTTGTGGCTTGTTTGTGCTGGCCAAAAGGGCAAACGCAACTAATTTGCTCAGCACAAATAAGCAGCCGAATAAATAAAAAGGGAAATTGTCAAGAAACTTTTCCCCGAAACTCGCTTCGATCCGATCGCTTGCCAAGGGCTAATTCATCGCTTAGCCAAGTTTATTGGACTCGGGACTTGGCTCCTTGTGGGCCCGCTGGGATTTCGATTTAAACCGAAGGAGTTCCAATCCCAACTTTGTTGCCAAGTATTTGCGGGGATTCCCAGCAGATGGGAACCCATCTGCCCACTCACCGTGCTGGATGCAGTTGGGATGGCTGATGATGTCCTCGGTGTGGTTTTATTTTGTATTTTTCCTATTTTTTGCCGTTGCTGCTTCTTATACGGGGCTGTCGCCGCTCTGGCTGTTGTGGTCCTTGCACTGACGTTGCGGTCCAAATTGAATTTCACTTGGAAAATATACGAGCATGATTAATCACTTAACGGAGGGAGCCACAGGATGGCCGAAAAACACCGGAGCAAGGATACAAGCTGCTGCTGCCGCCGATCCCGATCCCGACATCCAGGACCAGAGCCTTCCGTTCCGTTTAACCCGTTTGCGGGACCGTAAAGGCCGTCACTGATTCGAATTGGCAGATTTCGGATTTTATTAATATTATAAAGTGTATCCTTTAATGCCACATTTTTCATGTATAATTTTAAATGTATTCTGTCATATTTTTTTTTTAATTTTACTTAAGTCCTGTTGTCAAGAAATAATTTTTTTGAATTATTAAACTGCAAGGGTATGCAAATATTTGTTTAATATCTCTTAAGGGAAAGAACTTGAAAAAGATTTAATATCTGTAAACCACTTTTGAATATCTAAATCCGATTTCACTTAACTGAATTTATTTTTGAAAACATGTATTAAATGTACAAAAACTCAAAAAGCGTATTTCTTTCTTAATTAAAGCTTAAAAGTTGATTAATTTCCACTTCCAAGTTTTCCCTTAAAAATCAAACTTTTTTTCACTAAGGCTTGAATTGTGCTGCTTAAATTTTTGTGCTGTTCATTGTGTTATTGTTTTCTCAAAAACACTAATAAATCTTTAAAAAAATATTTCTAAGATTTCAATTTATTCAAACCTAAAAGCTTGCATTTTCTTTACTTTTCATTCAAAAATTAAAAAAATATATATTTCCTAGAAATATTTTTTGAACATTTTATACCATTTATTAATTGTTTGATATCTATTATAACTTTCTAAGCACTTGTTCGTTATTCATTTGCACTCTGCCTTTGCCGACGTCGAGTTCATTCATTTCGTTCGCGGATTTCATTCACAAAAAATTCAGACACGGTTTTTGGCAATTCCCAATCGCGAACCAGAGACCAACGCGGCCAGAAAGCCACTGAAGGCGGTCGGAAAGTCGAATATCGAGGAGACACGCGGCCAGGACCTGCCACGAAGGCGCACAGCACAGGAGTGACGATGGGAGGACCGCGCTCGGTCGCGACTCCGAGCCCAGAGACTTCGTGCGGTGGCACGAGGACGATGATGGCAGCTTTGCCTGCAAGAAGCTACCATTGACGGTTCGGTTTGTTGGAGGCAACAGCAGCCGCACGCACACAGACTCACACAAAAACACAGGCACGACCATTTGTTGCAACTGCCAGGACATTGGGTTAGTGTATGTGTGTAGCACACTTTTGTGAGCCTTCGGAACGAAGCACACAAAGGACATTGCGACGATGATAAGCCGGTCGCAGGTCAGCTGTTCGCTTGGCGCCAAAAATCTTTGTTGCCTTCGCGCAGGCTCGAAACTGTCATACGGCTGAGGTCCTGTGAACTGTATAACAGCGGGAAACAGGAGCGGTTTATAAGCCTCAGCGGGTATTTGTTTTATAAGGGAAAATGTTTACTAAAGTTAAAACTAAAATTATTAAACATATTAATAAAGTAATGTATAAATATAATATAAGGACAGCTTCCGTATCTCGAGTCACAATAATGGATTATTTTAATTAATACACATATAATTAGTTCAATTGTTTGTATTTTAACTGAAATTTAATGCAGCTAAAGGTTAAGACTTGAAATAAAATATATGCACATGAATCACGAAACTGATGAAAATTGTATAATTAACTAGTCAATTTCTATGATGCTTTTTAAATTAACAAAAAAAAGTTAAGCAATTCCTTTGTAAATTATGTTAGTTTTAATTATAAATTAAATACGCGCATTAATGAAATTATCACAAACAGCAATCTTCTTTGGCTTTAAATACAAATTATATTTGTTTCGTATGTACATTTTTTCTTATTTTTTTTTATTATATTTTCTCTTAGGTAATATTTTATTGAAGTATTTTACACTATATTTTCTTTAATTCAATATTAAGATATTTTAATCAACAGCCGTTGACAATAGTTCTAACAGTGTAATTAAATTATTAATTCCTTCTCTAACCGAATTATCACTTTGGCCCCCTGCCCCCCGACTGTCCCTACATGTTTTATTAAACTCGTTAGACCCGCTCCTTATTCCGGATTATGGCCAAAAGGGATAAAAAAGAAACAAAATATTCGGTAAAAATGTGGCACACAAAATACTTGTCTACCAGTTTTACACATTAGGTATTTAAAAAGTTGTTAAGCAAACTTTCAAATTAAATACTCGGGCTTAAATTGTGCGAGGACCCCCGACCTGCACACACGAAAATAAAAATATATATATATATAGTATTTCGAGGGAACCTCTATGGGTGTCCTGGCTGGCACTTGATGCCCGGCACCGTGCACTCCCCTCCCAGTCATTGCATTTTGCATGTGTAAAGAGCGTTCTTGTTATTATTTTCCCTCACTTTCGGAGGCAAGGAGCACCAAATTAAGGAATTCTGTCTGCGAGAAGTAATTAAAATTGTGAGGAAAGCCATTATGTTTACGTTTGACAACTAAATCGGTCCGGAGAAGTGCTTTAATTGAGAGAGAGAGACTGAGCTTGAGTGTTATCCTGGACAGAAAGTATTATATTTTAGAATATATATGTCGAGATTGCAATTGGAAAATGCAAATGCAGAGCCGACCCCGGTCGGAATGAGATTAAAAATGCATGACATCAATTATAAGAAGTTTTCTTAATTTTCTTCCGCCCATAACTCACATCGGTGCTTCTCCTACAAGCAAACTTTTTTCCGACAAGGGCACACATACACACTCGCACGCACATATTTTCCTCCATTTTCACATTTCCACACAGAGCGTCGAGCGCATTTGTTTATTCCTCGATTGCGTACAAACATTTGCATTTGCATAGACAAGTTAAAAGCATCTCCTTTAGCACTTCGCCCCGCTAGGAAAATCCAAGGAACACGGTGAGAAAAGGTCCTTTTCGATAGGTTTTAAAAAATGCAGCACCTGGAAACGAGGCTCTAATCATTTCATTTAATAAGGCACTCATAAAGATATATATATTTGCGCAGAATAATAATATCGAATAAATATTACAATAGAAAGATATATATTCTCTTTTAAATAAACTTCGCTCTTTATCCTTAATTAAATTTGAAAAGTAAATGTCTCTCTCCTACTGTGTGTTATCTAGAAAATATTCTGTAAAACCATTTCTTAGAATTCCCCCAAGACTTTCCTTTCTCTGCACACCGAAAGACCCAGAATCAGGAGCAGAACGAACTTCCTGCTGCCTGAATGCGTCTCTGAGTCAATGCAGCTGGCGCTGCAAATGTGTGGAAAAAGTCCTGCCAGCCAGCCAGGCAGTCAGCCTGCCAGCGTCCTGCCTCCATGCGAGATTGCAGATTTCATATGCAAATTTTGCACTTCTTCAGAAAATTATTCAAATTACTTGTGAGCGACAAGAGCGAGTCCTTGCCATGTCCCCTTGATCCACTATCCTGGCCGCCAGCCCCTCCCGGATGGTTGGGTATAAACAAAACGAGACACCTTTTCCCCGGGGCGCTCAAACAACAGTCAACAGCCTTGGCCGTTTGACAGCCGCATCGATGGGCTAAATAAAATGTAAATATTGCCCCCATCAATCAGCGATAATCGGTGGAAATGGCGCAGCGGGTTCATGGCTTGTAATCCCTTAATATTATTAAATAATTAACACGCATTACTCGGCTGGTTTATGGCAGCTTTGCAACTTTCGCCATGGAACCCGGAACCGCGCTAGGATTTAGCCATCAAAAGATAAACGCAATTACGGCCCGGAGAAGAGTTGAGTTCCCGAAAATTGAAACCAAGACAAAAGCCGCGCCGCGAACATGCAAATTAGCGTGGTGGAGCGCGGCGAACGAGTTAAAGTTCGTTTTGAGCCGAATTTGCATATTTAAATGGCATTCTGCCAGACACTTGACAGTCTAACTGGCAGTTGGTAACATTCACCGGCGCCCTGCGACCCGTCCTGCCTCCTTGATCCTGTCACTCCAGGGCGACGGCGTCGGTGACAGTCGTCGGTGCCTTGTCACGTTTCTGTTGCCTCATAAAAGTGAGATTGAATTTTGAACGGGGTGGCCGAGGCAACTCGTGCTGCTGCTGCTGCTCCTGCTCTGGGTCCTGCTCCTTCTTGGATTTGGAATTGCCTCAACTTTTCCGTCCAGGGTGTCTGCGCTTAATAGGCCACATGAACTTGAACCCAGCGAGCCGCGCAGTGATGCCAGCAAACAAACTTTGAGAGTGGCAAGAAAGGCACAGAGCAAATGGGTGTGTTATATATCAAAATTAGAAAAAATAAAGCAGTGAACTTTAGACACTTAAAATAAAATATTAGGTAATATTTGGAGCACCACAATAATATACAAAGTTATTTTTATTAAAGATGTTTTATATTTCACTTGTGAGTCTTTAAGTTACGGAGCGTCCATCCCCATTATATTACTGAAACTTTCTAGATTTTGATTGATAATAATCAAATGGAATTAAAAAGAATTTTTCATAAACAAATTGGCCTAATAATGCCATTAATTAACTCAAAAAATATATCTAAAATTCACCTTAAGATCTGTAATAAATTATTTAAATTTAAGGAAGAAAGCTGTTGCCTCATGAATATAGTTCACGCGAGAGTGATTTAAGTAATCGTATTTTGATTAATATTATCAACGATTCAATTAAAACAAAATAAAGTAAACAACTTCTGCCATTAGCAAATAAAGATAATTAAATAATTCGTATAACAAAAATAATTACAATTAAATTGAAGATCTTTTGAAGAGAAAAATATATCCAAGGAGTAGATCTCACATTTTTTTAAGGAATAAAATGCATTTAAATTCTTAAAAGCTAAGAATATACAGACAACACTGTTCAACGCCAATGATGATGAGACACAATTGTTGCACACGCGCCAGGATCCCAAGTTAAAGTGAAAGTCGAGCCGAAAGTTTGCGAGGAAAAGGCGGAAGTCATTAACGTCTGGTCTGAGTCGATTTAGTGTCATGTGTGTGTTGTGTGTGTTTTCGGGCTAACTCCTATTTATAACTACTCATCAAGGAAGGGGACTGGGGTTTGGTTAACGAAAGATTCTGCATAATGAAGAGCGACGGACTGCGGTTTTATTTTACGACCCCGCGGCGATTTAATCCTGGCTGGTGAATCAATGCACTTTCATTTTATCCTTTTGAGAGTTCAAAGTCATGGCTACATTCTCGGGATTCAGCAGATTTTTGCCTTGGGGTAAGAAAGAGTAGAGAAAGTGCCTAAAACAGATTAAATATCAAAAAAGGTTGATTAATTTATAATGTAAATAAGTGGAAGCGATTTTATGATGAGCTCTGGAGTGGAATTAATTAGGTTCAGACGTACATTTTATATTAGGAAAAGTAAGTGTAACATTTCAAATATATATATTTCTTTAATATTTAAATATTTGCATTCTATTAAACCATTAATATAATATAGATACTTTACCCTAACCATCCATTTAATTAACCCAAATTTACCTCTTACCACTTTACTAAAATCTCTCCCAAAGGATGTAATCAACTGTCAATTTTTGGCAACGATACATACCTGAGACCTCGATACCTGAATTAATAGCCATCAATCAATGTTGAAAATTTTGAAAATTCCATTTGCGGCATCGCATGTGAGAGCAAATTCTGCCCCAAATCAATGTGCGATGTGTGTCCCAGCAGAGACGCGATGTTTGATTGACACAACGCTAATTGGCGGCCATTCGAGTTGTCCATAATATGCCAGGATTACAGGGCTTACGCAGCATGCGTGCCAAGGGTAATCAGGAGGCAGACTCAGCCGAAAAAAACTAGGAGAGGTCTGGGTAGGAAAATCAAATCACAAACTTGTGGCATAGTTTCCGCTGGTCGAAATAAATCACGACAAGGATTCGACGACAAGGACACTGGGTATGTACACGCAATGATAAATCGAAAAATATTTTCACTTGTTTACACAAAACAATTCGAAGCGACAGACCAACTGGCGGACAGACTAGAAGCTTGACAAAAATGTCCGACATCTCCAGCCAACTTGGGCTTCTCCTTCTGACCAACAGAACTCAATAAAAAGTTACACAGACTCGTTGAATGCCTTTTACACTTGCAGAAATATCAGAGCTGCTGGAAAATGTTCTACAAATAAAAGAGCATTTCCCCATTTTTAATTTCGTTTTGATTGACTAATTTTTCTCCAACTGTAAGAGGTCCTTTTAATGAACGAACAAACAGACGAGCTGCGGAGGATTACGCTGCCAATGGACAGTGACTTCCCAGACGACCCCAGGATCCCCAAGAACCCCCAACCGACCAGCCAACGAGTCGAGTTGAGTAAACAACTCGCGCGTCCTTGTTCACTTTTAGTCCTTGCCACCAACACCCCTCACCCCGTATTTCAAGTGTTAATTGTGTGCGTGATTTAAGCTTTGCTCGGCGGGACTCCCCTTATGCCGGCCCTCCCTCTTGACCAAATCGAATAATTGCTTTTTGATTGAGTTCAATGCTGCGGAGGCTTAACTTAAATTTGAATTCTCAATCCGGTGGCACTCCTTACTTGGTCATGTTCTATCCCTCGGAACTACCTCGGCCTCGTCGGCCGATAAATAGGAACTACGGCGGAAAGGCAGGACTCATCCTGACGCCTCAGCGGGATGACAGACATGGGCCTGGAAAAATTATGAGAATAATGCTGCCATATCTTAAGGACTACGCCGCTGCCTCCTCCGTGCATGGCATACGATATCTGGCGGAGCCAAAAATGAGAAACTTTGAGAGGTGAGATGAAGCTAAAGAAGTTTATCCTTTATCTATATATTTTCTCGTTCAGAATAATATGGCTGCTGATCCTGGTGACCACCACCATAGGCGCCGTTGTGGTCTATGTGGACCTGAACGCTCTCTACCAATCAGTTCGCATCCAGACCACGATTAAGAACACAATGCTCCCCATTTTCCGAGTGCCTTTCCCCTCGATTGCTTTGTGCCCGCGAAATCGGATGAACTGGCGGATACTGGAGAACGAAGCTGCGGAACACTTCCTGGGAGCCAATGCCTCGGAGGTCCAGCGAGATGTCTTCATTAGGTTCTTCACTGTGGCTGCAGATCCCCACTTGGCACGCCTCGGCGAGCTGTCCAGTTTCTTTAGGAACGAGACTCTGACCGCAAATCTCCATCTGTTGGATGGCGTGGATCTGGCAAAGGTGTACGAGTACGTACAGTTCAGGTGTCAGGATATCATGTTCGCCTGTCGCTGGCGAGGAAATCCGATGAATTGCTGTGAGGTCTTTGAGCTGCAGTTCACGGAGGCGGGCTTGTGCTATGCTTTCAATACGGAAATTAGTCAGGCATCGCGGAAGAGAGCGGTGGGTATACATTTTATCATTTATTTTAATATATATTTTTTTATATATATTTCCTGCAGAAAGAGGACAAGTTTTACCCACTTCGCACTCCCCAGTTTGGCGAAGGATCCGGCCTGGATGTCTTCCTGCGCCTCAACAGATCCCTCATTCGTCCTGGCAGGCGTGGAGTTAATGTGATGATCAAGCAGCCACAGCAGTGGAGCGACGTCGTCCGCCATGTCCCGCACGAGATGCACACTCGGATCAGCCTGGTGCCGCGCTTCACTGTCACCGATGAGCGCACCCGTGCTGTGGGTCCTGCGGCTCGTCGCTGTATCTTTCCGGATGAAGTCGACGATCCGTACTATAAGAATCTGCCTGGGTTTACCTATTGGGTGGGCAACTGCCGCACCAAGTGCCACCAGGAGCATGTTGTCAATCTGTGCAAGTGCTCGCCACATATTTTCTTTCCAGTAACTGATAGGGGTGAGGAAAATTACGCTAAGTCACATTGAATACGAAACTCTGGGCTTTCATTTAAATGATTTGAATAATTGATTTTTAATACTAAAAATATATAATAGCTTTTCTCTTTTATTAAGTTCAAGAATTCATTTAATATATTTTCCTTTTAGATAACTTTACGGTCTGCAAAGCCTCGGACTACAAGTGTCTGTATGATCACAGATGTGAGTAGTATTTAGTGAATTTTCATTTAATTTAAATTAAATAATCTAAATGTTATCCCCGTAGTAACCTTTAGCATTGAGCGGCATCCTGAGGAAAAGGAGTTTGTGGATAATCCGTACAAGGAAGGTATGATCTGCGACTGCTTCATCAGCTGCACTCAACTAATATTCGAACGAGTTTTTACCACGACAACGCTGGAGTAAGTCGAGGCTTAATATTTATATAATAAAACTAAATATATAAATTATTTATTAGTAACAATGAAACGGATACCCAGGCGGGCACAATGCGATTGGACATATTCTTTCAGTCTGGTTGGTTTATCCAATATCAGACCACTATGAGATTTACTTTTGTGGAGCTTTTGGGTGGGTTCAAGTCGTATTTGCAGTCCATTTAATATTAATTATGATTTCAATACTAAATTTTTAGCTAGTTTTGGTGGCATTATTGGCCTTTTTCTGGGCGCCTCTCTTCTGAGTGCTTTTGAATTGGCCTACTACTTTTCCATTGGCCTCTTTTTGTACCTGCGAGGTGAAAGGAAAAGCGATAAACTTAAAAATAAAAGCATTATTACCATACCTTTTGGCCAGAGAAAAATAACACCCACCAAGAACGTGTATTAATTTTTTTATTAAGTACAATATCCATGTGAATTATTCGTAAATAAATAAATAAATAAATGTATGCAGTCTACCAAGCATTTTTCCTTTGGTTAAACGGATGTCTGATGTGTCCTTTTGGAGCCACGGGATGCTCGCCCAGGTGACTGACTTCGTTCTTCAAGTAACTCTTAAATTTCCGCCACTTGAGCCTGAATTGTTTATTCAGGACTCCGTAATATTTGTTGTCATATAGATGCATGGCCAGGCCCACAGTTAGATAATAAACCAACTCAAAAGCACTGACCATGGAGGCACCCAGGCAAAGGCCAAAGATTCCGCCCAGATTGGCTTTAAATAAAATATTTAAAAAAAATAATAAGTATGTATGGTTAAACAAATACATATTGACGTAAAAGATGTACAACCTATTAGGTCAATTATGGTAAATTCCAGACTAGTCCTGTACAAAGGCGTCGTTTCCACCTGGTAGTGCACATCCACCTTGAAGAGCTTCTGCTGCGGATCCTTGGGACTGCAAATTATATTTTAAATAATGCAGCGAGAATAAGTCAAGAAGTTCCTACAGTCTGTGTGCCGACAAAGGCAACGTGGTGGTGGCCGTGTAATAGTCCAGCAGGTAGCAATTCACCAAGCAGGAACAGGTCATTCCTGGCTTTGTGGCACTAAAAAGGGCATCCTCATCCCGCCGTTTATCATAGCTGAAAATGTCTGCAACGAATTGGTTCCCATTATATTAGGGCTTAATCCTTGCAAATCAGTCTTACCATTGTGACGGGCCAAGCAACGGAGACTGGTTGCATCGCATTCTTTGACTGAGAAAGAAATCCAATATATCTCGTTTAAGAAGGAAACTTTAGGACTTTGAGGGATATATAAATATTTAAGCATAAAAGCAATTATGCAATTAAAATTCTTTTAAGTTTTAGAAATATTTAAGTAATTTAAATCAGAAATGTAACCAGAAAATGTAGCACTTAATACAGACCACTGAAAGAATATTTTTTATATAAGTTTATGCCCTATAAAATCGCCACTATTTTGCTTTGCATTTATCCACATCAAGTATTTTAATTATTTCTTCCTGTTTACAAAAATTAACGATGTAAGTTAGCTACAAAAAATTCCTTAAATTCATCCTGAAAAGTTCAGCCTAAAAGCTTGCTATGAAATTTGGGAAAACCTCTAGTTCGCACAACGAACAATAGATGGATTTAAGTCTTAAACATCTTTATAGCTATTAAATTATTTATTTGTTTTTTTAATTAATACATATATTATTTTCCACTCACCCCTATTGTTATACAAAAAGAAAATGGGCAGCGAGCAGTTGCAGAGCTGAACCAAGTAGGATTCGTGGCACCTATTCAGACAATTGGTGAGCTGAAAGTGTTTTCCGTACTTCTTGGCAGCGTCATTGGTGTCCAGCTCAACTTGCTCATCCGCAAAGAGGCAGTTCCTCCGCTCCGGCGGTATACTGCGCGTGGTCTCATCCGTCCAGGTGAGATCCGGCCGGACTGTCACGTAAGTCTCCGTATTTTGGGTCATTGAATACACAACATTGTTCAATTGATCGGGTTTCTTAATCATAATCTGGTGGGAAACACATACAATATATTGAAAAGTCCCTTGAGGGGCAGTCTATAAGTTTACAAGATATTGTATTAAATTTACCATCCATGCTATATATTTTAATAGTTAGTAAGAAACCATGCTAAAATCATATAGAATACATATTCATTATAAATTACAACAAAATTATATTATAAAATTATAAGCTATAATTTGGAATTGAATTCTTTTAAACACCTTTGAGCTATAAAATAGTTAAGGATATTTTCCTATCCTTTTAAAAATCTTCTTACATAAACATTATCATTTGCCTGTGAATCCGGTCGCTTGAAGCTCTCGTTGATGAGAAGGTTAAAGTTCAAGCCCGTGCTCTGGCCCGCCTTGGCATTGTGCCTAGGATAGAACTTGACGCCCTCCTTTTCCCTGATCGCCTTGGAACGCGGGGAGAGTTCCGAATTAAAGACCAGGCAAATTCCAAACTCTGTCTTCTCGGGCACAAAAAACTCGCAACAGTTAAAAGCTGAGCCACGCCACACGCAGGACTTTGGCACCAAAATTTCCTCACATTGCAGGGTCAAAAACATGGCCAACTCGGTGAGGTTCACAAAATTCACTGCCTCTAGATTATCGTCATCCAGCTGGGCCAAGCTCGCCAAGTAGCTGCCAAAGCGGAGGGTCTCCAGGCGGGACACCAGGACAGTGAAGCTCTCGACCAGCTCCACGGTGGAGTTCACAGGCAGGAACTCCTCCTTGGCCGCCTCCAGCTTGCTCCAATTGATGCGATTGTCCGTGCAGATTCCCACGGCGGGAAACTGGACCAGGAACACAGGATACTGCGGATCGTGGACCACTGTCTGCAGCTTCTGGGACACAAAGCGCTCCGAGAGCATCAGATAAAAGAAGCAGGACAGGCCCACGCTGATGATGAGGAGCAGGCACCAGATGAGTCTGCCGGAGGAGGATATAATCACTTGCGAAAGTAAAATTTCCCATGACTCACCTCTCCACATTATGCAACTGGGGATCGTACAAATAGCGGACGCAGTGAATTGTGGACTTCTCACAGTAACTCCGAAAGTACTCCTTCAGCAGGTCCGAAAAGCACTTGTCACCGGCAGCCACACTGCCACCTGGTGCCTCGACCGATTTACGAGCGATGTTACCTTTGGCCATTCCGCGGAATCCCGTCGAGTCGTCACTGAATCACACTGAGCTTTGGTCGGGAATCCGGGGAACCCTTTTATGGCCACAGACTTTGCTTCTGGCCATCCATTACGGCTCACAAGCTCTGTAATTGAGTAGTTATGTTTCCGGCGGCCAATTGATAAGCGCCGACAGAAGTGGCTGTTTAGCTCATTGATTAGCCGCAGCCAAACTGCCAATTAGCCATGACTTTCCCACAGTTTCAGTTTGGGAGCCGTCGCGAAATGAGTCAAGTTGCGTGGAAGACCGATGATAATGATGATAACCCCGAGGACATCAAGAAGGGAGAGAAAAAGCCAGAGAATTCATTCATTTCAGTTAGGAGGTAAGCTTGATTATATATTTGGAGTAACCAAAGTTTTCTTTATTATAAGTGCGAGTTAGAAATACAAATGATAATATGGCGGAATTCGAAGAGGGATCTTGCTAAATAAAATAAGTAGCCCGCCTAAGTTAGAACCTAGTCAGCTCTTAGGCTCTTCTCCTCCTATAATATAGCTCTTCTGATTGATAATAATTTCCGTTTCTCTTTACAGGTACGCTCGAATTCCCCTAAAAATAATCGCCGCTTTAGCCACAGTCTATATAAGCGTGCTATCGTCGGAAAGGTATTTCTACTACTGGGTACAGACCACCATCGAGCGCACCGATATGCATGTGTCGGAGATCAGGTTTCCCGCCGTGACCATTATCCCGATGAACTTTACCAGCATTAATCGGTCGGAGAAGTCGGTGCGTTACGAAAGGGCCTACAATCTGGTGCAATCCGTGATTTGGCAGACTCCGGTGGCAGTTCGCCTGAAAGAGGAGAACTTTAAGGAGTTCTCCGATCTCGCTGACTTCAGCCCAATGTCGTGGGGCATCAGCGCCTCCTGGCAGCTGAATTGTCAGTTCTTCTTCACCGAGTGCCAGTGGCGCAGGCAGCCGGTGAACTGCTGTGACATCTTTCGGCCGGGGAAGACCTTCAATGGATTTGCTTTTGTGTTCAACACCAATCTGGCCTTCGATAAGGATCCCACCTGGCCGTGGTCGGTGGCAGCTTCAGGATCCCAGAGTGGACTTAATGTGAAGATCAGGCGGAAGCAAAGTCTGTATACTGTTAATACCTTGGGGGTGAGGCCTTACTATATATTTGTTTATATTTTTAAATATTTTTCCTCCCGATTTCACTGTATTTCTTTTATAATTGATTTTTCCCTTGCATTATCCAGGTTATTGTCCACGAACCCGATCAGTATCTCGGCATGAGCATTGACTACTCCTCTGAAGATCGCATTGTAGTGCCAGTGGAACCCCTAAGCTTTACAGCCGAGGACGATGTTCGGGCCCGTCCCGTTTCCATGCGACGTTGTTACTTTAAGGTACAATTACTTTTTTTATATTTAGTTACATAAACAAACAATTAGATTAATTAACAATATTCCCCCTTAGTCTGAAATCGCGGAAAAGGCATCCCGTTCGACGTGCATTTACAAATGTCATTACCACTACATACTGAACAAATGCAATTGCACAATTAATTTACCAGTGCACGCCAAGACGAGCGAGGAAAATATTACCGAAGCCACCGATCCGGCAGGCCTTAGGCTTTGTGGTGTTCAGGATCTATACTGCTTTAATAAACACAAATGTTGGGCCTCCTCCAACAAGTAGTTAAAATATTGAATAATAAAATATTATTCCTTCTTTAGTAACCCTGTTTTCCATGAGCAACATCATCGAGGAGTCCCGGAATAACGTGTTTACCACCGTTGACTGCGGCTGCTTTCCCCAGTGCGATCACACCCAGTACCACACCTCCACGTACACGGAGAAAATGAGCACCTTCACCAGCCATGCCTCGGAGATCGAGATAGATGTGTACTTTCAGGAGGAGACCCTCTTCTCCTACCGCTCCATGCTGCGCTTCACCCTCATCGATCTGATGGGTAAGGGTCTAGGCTCTCCCCTTTAATTTCTGATCTAAATCGTTTTGATTTTCTCTTTATGACGCAGTTTCCTATGGAGGAATAGCTGGCCTGATCATGGGCATCTCAGTGCTGGGCGGAGTGAATGCCTTCCTGGACCGCTTTGCCTGCTGTCGTCTTCCAAATGGCTCCTAGATGGTGGCTAGAGACAGCTGCCTTCCCACGTTTTACCTGTGCCAACCTGTAATCGAATCACACACCTCCTCGGCACCGGGTTCTTGGGATACACACAAATAAATAAATAAATAAATCGCCACACAAAAGAAAACAAAGGGAATTGTAGCTACCTGCACGGGCAGTGGAAAATTTCTAGATTTTCTAAGAACATTGGGAGTATTGAATGCTTGCTTTTTCCTTTTAAAAATATATTGAGAGCTTTTTTGTTTGGAAAATATAAGAAGTATTATTGTCCAAGACAAACCAAAAGCCTTAACTTAACATGTTTTTATGAAATAAAAATAATGCTTTGATTATTCTGAGCTGTAATTAAACGATCCCCACATGTTCTGAGTTTGCTAAACATTTTTAATAGTTCTATTAATTAGGCGAAAAAAATAAAAGAAAGCAGATTAATAAATGACAATTTGCCAGAGATTAAAGGGGAGGAATAGCCGTATCAGCGGGCAGGGCCGGAGCCAGCTGCTTAGGTTATCAGATGGCATCAACACGTCCATTGTTGTCCACTTGGGCCCATCACAAGAGCATTAACAAAGGAGGAGAGAGCATAATCTATCGGCATACATTTCGGGCACTTCCCTTGGAGACCGCGCAGGTACCAAGTCCACTATCGGAGCTCGGGAATCCGACCCCGCCCGAGGGGGTATAAATAGCGGCTGTCTGGGCTTCGGCAGACACAGTCTTCGCTCGATCGTTGTACCAGCAACTGAAAGGAATCCCAGAAACATGAAGGTCTTCGTTGCCATCTGCGTGCTGATTAGCCTTGGCCTGGTGAGTGATCCCCGAGCCCACCTAGAATATGTTTCCCATCAGAAACCTTTGCGTCTCTGGCTATTAATTAAAATCTAACTCATGGCGTTCCCTTTAATCGCAGGCTTCGGCTGACTACCGTCTGAGGAATCGCAACGACATGCTGGCCTACCGCGAGGAGTGCGTCAAGGAGCTGGCCGTCCCGGCTGATCTCGTGGAGAAGTACCAGAAGTGGGAGTACCCCAACGATTCCACCACTCAGTGCTACCTCAAGTGCGTCTTCACCAAGTGGGAGCTCTTCGACAAGACCACCGGCTTCAATGTGGAGAACATCCACCAGCAGCTGGTGGGCCATGGCGCCGACCACAACGAGGCCTTCCACGGCACCCTGGCCGCCTGTGTGGACAAGAACGAGCAGGGTTCCAATGCCTGCGAGTGGGCCTATCGCGGTGCCACCTGTCTGCTGCGTGAGAACCTGGCCCAGATCCAGAAGAGCCTGGCCCCCAAGGCCTAAGAAGGGGCTTCAACTGATATATAAGCATTAATTTAGTTAATAAACTCTTTGATTTTCGTAATTAAAAGCGTTGGTTTTGTTAATTCTAGGGAGCTTATGAGGAATTTTCTTAAAGAATATAATATTCTTTGTAGAACTTTAAAGATTTAAAATAATTATATTTTATTCTTATATAAAAGGATTCTTTTAAATTGTATCATGTTGTACAAATTTTGATAAGTATGATCTATGTATTTTTGTCCCAAAAAGTATGTCTTATCAGCGTTGAAGCCGGACCTGTGACTTAATTTATCAGAGAGCATGAGCACATCCATTGTTGTCCACTTGGACACAACACAAAACATCATCTCTAAATGCTCTGGTGACAAATAACCTCGTGCCGCATCTGCTGGTATATATATCTTGGCTCTATCTTTGGAACGGCTAGTCAACGCCGGGAATTCCAAAAAAATGAATACCTTTTTTGGCATCTGCGTGCTTATAAGTCTAAGCCTGGTGAGTGTGTGATCCTGGTGAATTTATTTAATCTTCCTTTCCATTGATCCCAGGCTCATGCTGACTACAGGCGGCGGAATCGCCATGACGTGCTCACCTACCGCGAGGAGTGTGTCAAAGAGCTGGACTTGCCCGCCGATCTCGTGGAGAAGTTCAAGAATTTGGAGTATCCTAACGAAACAAATACCCAGTGCTACTTTAAGTGTGTCTTCTCCAAGTGGGAGCTTTTCAACAACAAGACTGGCTTCAATGTGGACAACATACACCAGCAGCTGGTGTCCCACCCCACCGACCAAAATGAGCGATTCAAGGGCACTCTGGCCGGATGTGTGGACAATAATGAGCAGGGCTCCAGCGCGTGTGAGTGGGCCTATCGCGGGGCCACCTGCCTGCTTCGGGAGAACCTGGCCGAGATCCAGAAGAGCCTGGCCCCGAAGGTCTGGGAGGAACCAGTACTGATAAAGGCATTAATTTAGTTAATAAGATGGGCTAGTACTCATTTTCTTTTAATAAAATATGAAAATACTCGAGCTTGCCCAGCATGAAGTGTATATTATTATTTTCCTCGGTGCTGTTCACACCTCCTGCTTTAATAGCTAATGAAACCCAGCTTGTTAAGGTGAAAACTTTGGACAAACTTTGCTCATTCGTCATGTTGCTGTACACCAGGGAACTTGTGGCGCCGCGTCCTCCCAATCAGGGTCTGCTCCGCTTCGGGAAACAGGCAGCTGGGCTAAAGTATCGTGAGAGGTTGCGCCTCTCCTTTGCCCACTCCACCATCCATGGGATGCAGCACGTCTTCGAGGAGCAGCATCTCTGGCAACGCATCCTCTGGCTCACCATTGTCGTGGGCGCGGGAATCACTGGCTTTAGTTTCTATTCCGTGCTGAGGCATCGCCACGCTGAGCAGCAACTGGTCAGCCTGATAGACACCACCCAGCTGCCCGTGTACCACATACACTTCCCTGCCATTGGCATCTGTCCTTGGGGTCATGTCAACTGGGAGAGAGCCCCGAGTGCCGCGCTGCGATTTCTTCCCCGGAATCCGGATAAGGAGCTGCTTGAGACCTTCCACCAATTTCTGGTTATTTTGGAGATCACCTCGTTCTCCCATTTACATAGGGCGTCGGACTTGTCTACGAGGAATCTGACGGGGTTGGGTTCTCTTAGAATGAAGTCTATGATCAACTACCTGGCCTACCGCTGCGATGAGCTCTTTGTCCCCGATTCCTGCGTCTTCGACGAAACCCCCTATGACTGCTGCAAATTATTTGTGCCGGAGCAAACGGAGAAGGGCCAGTGCCTGGTCTTTAACTCGCTGATCTCGGATCAATCACAAAAGAAGCAGCTAACCAATAAGTTCTATCCGTATAGACTAAGCACGGCTGGCGAGGATTCGGGGCTGAAGTTCACGCTGAATGCAAGTCATTCCCTGGTGCAAGAAGGCGTTAGGTTGCCATTTGCAATGAATGTAAGTAGAGGTCCTCCTCTGCAGAGCCATCGACCCATTGACCCTCTATTTCCCTCAGCTCATGATCAAGGAACCCCGTCAATGGTCCACGGAAATGATGTATCATCTTTACCCCGACACGGAGAACTTTGTGGCCGTGCATCCAATGGTTACGGAAACTTCCCCAAACACCTATGAAATGAGTCCGGAGAAGAGGCGTTGTTACTTCGATGTGAGTTTATAGTAAGCACCATAAAAAAGATTATTTCCTCATTTTAACCCACCAGAACGAGCGCAATCCGTACTTCCAGAACACCACGCTGGCCTATAATCGCGATAATTGCCTGACTGTGTGCCTCCATCAGGCCGTGCTCAGAACCTGCAATTGCTCCACCCCGGTGTTCCTGCCGCCAATAGGTAAGCCGTGGGGGAACTTAAATCGTTATCTGCGCAAGCTAATAACTCTTATCACCTCCAGAGGGCATTCGTGAATGCGGCATAGAGGATAGCCCATGCTTGGGCAGCAATGCTGACATTTTTAGCTACACGAAGACGGGCGACCAGGACAAATACATCAACGACTCGCGACGCGGGCACTTTTGCCACTGCCCCGACAACTGCAACTCGCTGCTGTACAAAATGACGCTCAATGTGAGAAAACTGAATTAGTAAGTTGATCTCCGCTTTTGTTAATTAAATTTAAACAACACTGAGTAATCAACAGTGCCAAAAACTCCACGGAGCGGTTGATCAAGGCCCAGATCTACTATGGCCAACGGGTGATGACGAAGATCATCACCAAACTCAAGTACACCAATATGGATTTGCTGGGCAACTTTGGCGGCATCGTCAGCCTCTATATAGGGGCCTCCGCCCTGAGTTTTGTCGAGTTGTTCCTGGTGCTGGGAAAGCTGCTCTGGGAGCTCTTGAAGAACGTCAAGGAGGGTCTTAAGTCATACATTTAATAATAAAAATATGCAGTTACAAGATTACTTCTGCTTGGTTTCCTGATCCGTAGGATAACGTATGTAGATTGCCGGATGCGGCACAGTGGCCGGCGCCTCGGAGAACAAGTCCATGTAGGAGCAGCCGATGGCCAGGGCGCTGCCATCGCTGCTGAAGTTAAGCGTGGAAATGGAGGTGTCGTACTCGTGGAACTGGCACAGACGCTTCTTATTGAATCCGTCCCAGATGTT
Source organism: Drosophila seguyi (assembly GCA_008042675.1). Classification (NCBI taxonomy): domain Eukaryota; kingdom Metazoa; phylum Arthropoda; class Insecta; order Diptera; family Drosophilidae; genus Drosophila; species Drosophila seguyi. The sequence continues at coordinate 82,009 of VNJU01010581.1, read as the reverse complement.
CACGATGCCATCGGAGCCGCCAGTGGCGAAGGTCTGATAGACATTGTGGAAACTTAGGGCATTTACGGGATAGATTTGCTCAACGTTGTTGTCCTTGTTGCGGTGGCACTTGAAGGCGAACTTTCGGCGCTGCACCTCCGGATCGTGATCCAGATACTCGACAGCCACGCGGCCCTCGATGGAGGACATGACGTAGCCCTCCTTGTTGGGGAAGAGCCGGATGCAGCGAGTCTGGAACTTCAGCGAGGACTCGCGCTTCATGATGTAACTGTCCATTTTGCGCAGGTCCCAGATGAGCACCTTGCGATCGTTGGTGGCCACCACGATCTTCTCGTCGATGACGGACATGGAGTAGACCTTCCCGTTGTTCTGCTCGTACGTGCCGACGCAGCGCTTCTCGCGCATATCCCACAGTTTGATGCTCCTATCCCAGCTGCCGGTGAGGATGCCGTTCACAAACTCGGCATACTCCACGCACCTGATGGGCTCCTCGTGCGCCCCCACAACGCTCTCCGCCTGCGTGTTCACATCGAACAGACGCACCTGCCCGTCCAGGGAGCCGCTCACCACGTGCACTATGTCCTGGAAAGAAAATGGTTAGCTGGGAATGCGGGTTGAGGCTCTATCACTCCACCCACCATGAAGGCGCAGTCCAGGATGGGCGCTTCCTTGGGGAACTTCTGACGCATCTGGTTTGCCGCCACATCGTAGAATCGCAAAGTGCCGTCCCAGGAGGACGCCGCCATGTACTGATTCGATTTGGGGCCAAACTTCACCGCCGAGATCAGGTCCTCGGGCGGATTGCTCAGCTTGAACTCTGGCGGACGCATCTTGTCAAGAGGGAGGTATTAAACACAAACAAATACGGCGAAAAATCAAACAAAATGGTTTTTAAATACAAAAAAGCGGAAAAAATTGCTACAGTGTGACCACACCGAAGAGTGTGACCGCCTCCAAATATTAACCTACTGTTATACAAAGGTTTAAAACTTGGATAGAAATAATTATACATGCTGTGTGATGTATCAGCACTGCATTTTGAAATATATTAACATTCCACAAGTTTTCATCTTAAAATAACATATTTATTGATTACAGCTATGAGTGACGAATATTAAGAAAAGTAGCTTTTTCCTGTAAAATCTGGCGATGTTATAATCAAGACCCTTCGAAGTGAAATAAGTTGCCGCTAAATTTCGGATATTTTTAGATCTGAGCACGTAAAAGTAAACGGGCACACTGCCTTTTTAGCGCGCAATTTAAATAAGAAGAGTAACTAATTTGCAATGTCCCTCACCAAAGAAACTAATAAACAAGCATTTTTCAATAACATTAATATATATTTATTAGTTCAAGTTCAACAAAAACATCTACTAAACTACGAAGATCCGTTTACGTATCCTTAAAAAACAGAAAAAATTGGGATAATTTTTGTGTTACACTAAGCTACTGGGATGGGGAACACAGACGCACTTAAATGGCATTAAGGCGTCGTTATGGAAGTTCTTAATTTGGTGGTTCATGTTTTTCCTCTTTTCTTCATGGGATTCCCCCACTTGAGCATTGGCCACTATTCCTGCTGCTGCTGCTGCTGGCTTCACTTGGTTTTCTTGCGAAAGGAACGCTGATCCGCCGCCGCAGGACCATCGTCCGCCGTGCTTAGCGCAATGGCAAACTGGGCGGCATAGTAGGTAATCATGATCTGGAGCCGGGCACCGGGCAGGGGCACGCCCATAAACATGGTGACCGCGATTAGGGCGTCGGAGATCACAAACAAAACGGCTCCAATGGCACAGAACACTGTTAGGAAGCTTTTGGCGTCCACGGCGCGGGCTAGGGATCGCCACAGCATTGTGGTGATTAGGAAACAGTAGATGGGCACGCCGATGATAAGTATTTCGTCCAGTTTCTGGTGCACAAAGTACACGACTGTAAAGAAGAGAGAGTTATTTAATTAAAATCATATATGAGAGGTAAAAGAAAACAAAAACAAGGAAAAACAGAAAAATTAAGACATCTCTTTATTCAAATGTTCATAACTTGGGTAAAAATGTGAATATAAAGGAATGTCATACATTTTTATAAGTGGTTTTAAGAGGAGCTTAAATTACCATCAAAATTGATCGAATCTAAAATCCAAATTTTTTTTCGATTTTTTCATTTTTATTTTTTATTTGTTAAAATTGTCAAAAAATTGGCGAAAAATAAGATATTAAGATTTAAATGCAGAAAAGTTCTCCTACAAAAACCAAGAAGAAAAAACCAAACCAAACTGAAATCTTTTTAGTTTAAGCCAAGTTATGATCATAAAACCCTTGAAGTTAATAGCAATTTTTAAGCCAAAAACCTTCCAGGGAGAAGGATTATAAATAAAAACAGTTAGCCCCACACTATTTAGAATTTATAAATACATCATTATTATAAACCTCTCCGTCTTCTACTTACCACCGACTTTTCGAAGCTAATTTGACTATATAGCTATATAAGCATCACATTTTGCAAGATACCCTTTTATCCCAATTTAATTTTAATAAAATAAAAACATATTAAAGCAGCACTAACATAAAACTTACAAAGTGAAACTGCCACATAGAGTCCTAATCCGATGAGCCACTTTACGGGCTTCCAGCCAAAGGCGCTGACATAGAAGACATGCGCCACGCCAAAGGATACCATGCCAAAGGGAAACAGATTCACATTGAGCAAAGCATCACCGCCGCAGGAGAAGATCAGGCCCAACAGGATCCAAAGAGAGCGGCGGTATCTGAAATGATTTGGATACCTTTTAGTATTATGTTTGCCTTCAGCGTAAACCAAACGTACTCCTTCTTAAGCGAAAAGCCCTTGGCCACCACATATAACATCAGGGCCACAATGGGCAGACACTTTAGCACTGTGGTCCATAGCTCACCCTGGGGATCCCGGCGCACCAGCGAGAAGTACAGGATGAGGGTGACCACAAAAGGCAGGAATTTTGGAGCCTGTGTCCTAGCCTTTAAAGTGGGTAATAAAAATATGATTAAATTAAATTTTAGAAAATATATTAATTTAAGTTTATAATAAACAATAAACTTTATCACATAACATTTTAAAATCTCTACAAATACCACAAGTTGCTTGGGTCAAGAAATAGCTCAGCGATTAACTCTAATCTTCGCCACAGTGGGTCCAAAATACACCCAAGCACACCACCGATTAAGGAAATCGAACGACTTTCAGTTCAGATTAGATTAAAGCGTTTCGGTTTGGGACTTCTATAGCTTTGCCGTTGCCTCGTCAAACATTTATGGTTTATGATTTATGAAGGATGTTAATTTGCATGCCATTAGCAAGTGCTTAGGGGTAGGTTATATTATGCATAAGTAGTAGGTGGGCGGCGTATCTGGGTGCAACTTTCGCTTTCGGTGCAGGAGCTTTCAGAGCACTCCAGAGATGGATGGCAGGATGGCAAAGCGGCCGAAAGGCAGTGTGTGCAAGGTCAAGGACGAAGCTTTACATTCTTTTTATAGACCCACTTTCAGCGGTTAGATAAAGCATCCGCAGCACATAAAGGAGGTTATCTTGTCTAAAGCACAGTTACCATAACTCAAACAATAAGTAAATATTTAGGAATTCATATTTTAAGAAGTAATTAAGTAACTCCACTTAGTTGTTTATTTAATTTGATTGCCTGAAAGCAAGAGTGTAAGTTTTTTTTAGAATTTTAACAAGGTAAAGCAAATAACAAATCAAGAGTTACTTATCGAATCTGGAAGTAAACAGGCAGCAGCAAATATTTAATTTAGTTGCACTTAATTAAGTTACACCGTATGCCAGACTAAACGCTTATACTTTTAAGGCAAATGTTTAAATTATAAATAAAAATTATAAATACAAATCCTACTTAAAAAAAAGGTTTTAAGTATTTTGTAAACAATTCCTATCCAAATACACTTAAATTGATTAATTTATATAATTCGTAAAATACATATATTTATGTACAAATAACTTTTTTGTTCAGGGAACAAAGGTTGAAATTTGAAACACAGACTTAAAGCTCCCGAATCACTTACGAATTGCCCGAAATCGTTCATTGCGGCAGGTAATTAGTGCAAATTACAACTATTAAGTCTAGTTAAAAGTCTGTCCAAGCTGCACTTTCACACGATTCCGATACCGTATATATATAGACTATCACAAGCGATACGAGCGCGGAATCGAAAATAAACAAAAACTGGCCGCCACCCCGCGAACGTTGAATGGAAAAGCTGGGAAAGAAAACAATGCTAATAATACTTAATAATAATAAGGTGGAAAAGAACACGTTGCGAGCGGCACGGGCAACGTCAATAAACTGAAACCAAAACTGAAAACTGAGGCGTAGCGTATAAATTTTCGATTCGCTGGACAAAAGTTTCTTGCTATCCTCTGCTTTCTGGAGAGAACTCACTCGGCCGGACATGTGGTGTGCAGCATGTGTATGCAGCATTCTGCAGATACACAGATACACGAACCCAGGAGGGGCAGAAGATTGATTATTTTTTCACCTTTTGTTGTTATCACAGACCTCTGAGAGAACTGAGAGCTTTGCTCACGCAACAGGTTAATTGAGACACTGAGAACTGACCGCCGAAAAAGCTCACCGAATTCAATCCGCAAGATACACAGGCGCACTAGCTCTTCCTCTCTTTGTATCTTTTCCAAAACAAAGCAACAATCTCTGCACACACTTTCACTTTGTCCGAAGCTTTCACTCTGGAGAAGCTTTCGTTGGGCCAACAACTTTTTCGCCAGCTTATTTTGGCCAAAAAGTTCATTCCATTACGAGTTGTGGCATTTTTCAGGCGTGCGGAAAAATTCCTCAGCTGTCACGCAAAATTTCCACAGCAATTTCGGATCAGAAAAGTGCAAAAATTATAAACATTTAAGAGCCGCGGTAAGTCCAAGTCTGGAGCCTAAAAGTATGCTGAAACATAGCTGTGGAAAGTGCAAAAAGACCTCCCCTAAGGGGGAAATCCTTGTGGCAGAGTGCGGAAAATTGTGTATCCCTCGGACCCCACACAAGGGCTTCCTGTAAGCAAATATACACACTCCTGTAAAGGCCAAGGAGGTGAGGTGCTGAAAATTAAAGCCAGTGACCAGAGTGGCACACATAGGGCGACGAAGCACCCACCAGCTGTTGTGGAAAATGGTGTAAACTCCTCATAAATGCCATAAATTATGCAAAGTAAAATTATGGTAATGCCCCGGGCCAGAAAAAAGCAAGAGTGCGCGAGCCTTGCCAAGAAAGGCTGCCTGCCACACACACACACTTGACCTCCAAGGAAAGCCAAGAGCCAAGACAGGGGGACGTGGCGCACACACTCGAGATACTACGGGACATGGAAATGGACGTGGACGTGGGCTCACGTCCACAGACATCCCCCCCAAAGCCTCGCCCCGCTCAAGTGCAGGTTGAACTTGAGAAAATATATATTTTTCGCCCTGAATCGATGGCAGAATCTCCAAGGAACACCCACATCAAACTTGGTTGCACTTAATTTAGGAAAATCGTTTATAGATTTGTAGTGCTGAATAAGATTAGTTTGACATTTTTGGGGGCAAGAATTATGCAACAAAACGGTCAGAAATATGCATTATCTTTGATGTGACCCAGAAATCTTTATGTATGTCAAGTTCATTGAAATTTTATCCTTAGATTTTAAATTATAATGTCATAGTTTTTGTGGGAAATATTTTTCTTTTTTATAATTTAAGAGCAGTTTGCAGAAGCTTAACATAATGCTGTAAAATAATTAATTACATTAAATGGAATTAATTCTACATTAAAGGTTGTAAAGATTCATAAAACGTATTATTGCACAGTAATTGAAAAGGTTTACATTGCATAATTAAACATAATTAGATAATAACCAGCTTATAAAGATTGTTTAAAAACCACTTCCACTTATATGAAAGTATTATTTGTGAATAATTGATTGGCTTGCCAATAATTGAATTGTCCCAACTAAGCCCCTCGTTAAATCCCCGAAATAGATCGAGTAGAAGAGGTAGCCCGCAACAGCACGCGACATGGCGTGTCCCTTCTTCCGGCGAGCGGACTCGCTCACACGCCAGCCCTCGGTTATCGCCGAGCCTGGCGCCCATTGGGCCCTGGAGGATGAGGAGCTCTCGGACGACGCTCTGACCCTCACGCACCTGCAGATGGCCATCCAGCTGCTGACGGCGCCGTCGAACGAGGATCTCAACACGGCCGTCAGCTCGCTGATAGCCAAGTATCGCCAGAACTGGCCCAACATACACAAGCTGTGAGTGCAATCCTCTCCAGAAATTTATAGCTAAAACAAGAGTAAAATCCCCTCTAGAAAACTGGATCCTCAGACGTTCAAGAGCTGCGCCAACTATGACTACTTGGCCGACATCCAGGAGCTGCTCCTAAAGATGGACGAGGCGAGTGCCAGCGAGATCCTGGTGCTTCTGGGAGAGGAGCTAATAACCTGCTGCTGCACGGGAATCATTGAGCGGGCCTTCCGCTGCCTGGGCACGGATCTGCAGGAGTTCCTGGGCTCCCTTGACGGTGTCTACGATGTGCTGAAGCTGCAAGAGGTGAGTCTCCTTTAGCTTTGCCAAGTATTTAGAAAGTAATTGCTGAAATGATCTTCAGGAGGATGTGACCGACACTGGGTTCGTGTGCGCCGGCGAGGGTGAACTGATTTTCACCTCGGAGCGTCCGGTGATCGCCTGGCTGCTGCTGGGCTCCCTGAAGGCCCTCACCCGGATGCTGTACAAGGTGGATGTGAACATCAAGATCGAGCCCGTGGAGGGCGATGCCCGGCGCTATCGCTACCTGTTCTCGCTGGTCAAGGACAACGCCCAGACCATGCTGATGGGTCGACCCACCCTGGTGAGCAAGACCATACCGGAGACGGTGCAGCGGAGCAACTCGAGCAACGCCTCCGACCTGCAGATGAACTCGTCGAGTTTCTGCAAGATGTTCCCCTGGCACTTCATCATGAACGAGCAGCTGGAGCTGGTGCAGCTGGGCAGGGGCTTCAGCAAGCTGTACAAGCCGTACCTGGCGGACTTTGGCTGCCAGGCCAGCACCTACTTCGACTTCAAGCGGCCCAAGGGACTGACCATGAAGTTCCGGGACATAGTCAGGCGCACCTACACGCCCTTCCTGATCGGCCTGAACAGTCCGCCCGGAGTGTCGGACTTCCCGGCCATCGGCTTGGAGATCAAGGGTCAGATGGTGCACTGCCCGGAGTCCAATTCGCTGCTCTTCATAGGTTCCCCCTTCCTGGACGGCCTGGATGGACTCACTTGCAACGGGCTCTTCATATCGGACATCCCCTTGCACGACGCCACGCGGGAGGTGATCCTGGTGGGGGAGCAGGCTCGGGCGCAGGACGGGTTACGCCGGCGCATGGACAAGCTGAAGAGCAGCATCGAGGAGGCCAATTCGGCGGTGACCAAGGAGCGGAAGAAGAACGTCAGCCTGCTGCATCTCATATTTCCCGCTGAGATCGCCGAGAAGCTCTGGCTGGGCTCGTCCATCGACGCCAAGACCTACCCGGATGTCACGATCCTTTTCAGCGACATTGTGGGCTTCACCAGCATCTGCTCGCGGGCCACGCCCTTCATGGTGATCAGCATGCTGGAGGGCCTGTACAAGGACTTTGACGAGTTCTGCGACTTCTTCGACGTGTACAAGGTGGAGACCATCGGGGATGCCTACTGCGTGGCCAGTGGCCTCCATCGGGCCTCCATTTACGATGCCCACAAGGTGGCCTGGATGGCCCTCAAGATGATCGATGCCTGCTCGAAGCACATCACCCACGACGGCGAGCAAATCAAAATGAGGATCGGCCTGCACACGGGCACCGTTCTGGCCGGTGTGGTGGGCAGGAAGATGCCCAGGTACTGCCTCTTCGGGCACAGCGTCACCATTGCCAACAAGTTTGAGTCGGGAAGTGAGGCCCTGAAGATCAACGTCAGTCCCACAACCAAGGAGTAAGGATTTGACTTATCTTCTCGAAGAATATCTACTGATATCTATTCCTCTTCCAGATGGCTGACCAAGCACGAGGGCTTCGACTTTGACCTGCAGCCGCGCGATCCTGCGTTCCTGCCCAAGGAGTTCCCCAATCCAGGCGGCAGCGAGACCTGCTACTTCCTCGAGGGCTACCGCAATCCGGCCCTGGACAGCCAACTGCCGCTGGTGGAGCACATCAATGCGGCCATGAAGACCATATCCGAGGGCGGCGATGCCTAGGAACCGAATCTCCCCTAGAAACCCACGCTCAGTAGTCGTAGTTCGGTGCACTTGTATTGCGGTTTTTGCCTGTTGCCCTGCTTAGCCCCAAAAAAAAAACAAAACAATAAACTCAAGCATATTCCAGCACACTTTATTGGTAACCATCCTCAAGGATCCTCTCGGGGGCTTTTCAAGCGGCCTTCTTATTGGCCTCCTCCTGCTTGGCCCGCACGAAGGCCTTCACCTTGTCTCCGATCTTGCTGGCCATGAGGCACTGGTGTCCGCGGAACGCCCACTCGTCCACGGAGCTCTTCTGCGGGTTCTTGTCGATGCAGCCCTCGGCAATGCGCAGGGCCTCCTCCTCGGTCAGGTCCATCTTGAACTGCTTGGCCAGGCGGTCGGCGTGGTAGCCCTCGTGCTCGCAGAAGATGTCCAGCTTGGTGGCCGTGCAGGTGAGGTACTTGCGCACATCCTCCTCGTTGGGGAAGATCAGCTGCTTCAGCTGGTTGATCTGATCGGAGCTAAGGGGGTGCTCCTTTAGGCACTCCACGCGGATCTTCTTGATGTCCTCGCCAGTCTTGGGTGTCCACTCGCCGTCGGCAAGGGCCTATATATTGTTTATTTTGAATTGGAATTTTTTATTTTAATTATTCTAAATTATTTAGAGATCAGTAGTAATAGTACTATATAAATTTTTTGTATACCCTTGCAGGGTATTATTATTTCAGTAAGAAGCTTGCAAAAATGTGAAGGAGTCATTTCCGACCCTATAACTCATATATATTCTTGATCAGCATCATCAGCCGAGTCGTTCTAGACGTGTTTGCAAGTAAAAAAAAAATTTCAATTTTTTCAAAATTTTATAAGGGGTAACATCATTAAATTTGTCAAAAATTGAAAAAATATTTTAAATTTTAAAATATTAATTTTTATAGCCTGGTTTGTTACCCTAATAAAAACTAGCACAGAACAGCTTTCCGAATTAAAATTAATCAATTTTTGGCCTAGTTATGATCGATTTGGGATTCAATCTTAAGGTCCAAGGGTATACAAACTTCGGTTTCCCAAAATTGTCTTCCTTTCATGTTTTTTGTTTTTAATATTATATAAATACATTAAAAAGATAATAAATATTGTGATTTTCTTCACTGAATTTTAATTTCTAAACTATGTACTAAGTTCTCGATGATAAACTCTATAAAATATACAACAGAATGAAGTTATAGATGGGCAAAAATTAGAAATTATTTATAGATTATTTCCTTCTTATTAAAAACCGTATAACTTTTAACTTTAAATTGTTAAATGCATAATATAAGTTAAATCTGGTTACAGATTGAATTAAAAAAATACTATAATTGTTGCTATCAATTAGCTGTGAAAAAGTATTCTTGGGAAAAATGCAAATTAGCACAAAAAGCTTTTTGCAAGCTTTAATTAATAAAAGCACTTTTAATTTATATTTAATTGTAAACGTTAAGGCATTTACTTCCGAGAAAAGCGCAGAAAAAATGTCAATTTTATATTTACAAATTTTAATTTAGTATGAGTCCTTTTGGCCTTGGTTTTTCAAGGTTATAAAATAATTTATGAACCTAATCTATGGTTTACATAGCAAATTTTTTAATATTAATCATTTTTATTAGATTCATCATCAGATTCCAAAATGTATGCTCTTCTTTGATTAAGTTATATTTAATTGTAAATTCATTTAATTGTTGTGTTTGCATTTCATTCTCCGCTTTTCACCTCCGACTTAATGCATTTCATTTATTTTCTATATATACACACCGCAGAGCACAGGGCCAGAGCAACGATCAGATACTTGAGCATTTTTTAATTACTATATAGAGGCACGATCGCGACAGAGTTTGTATTCCAGACTGAAGCGCCGACGGGGAGGTTGCCTGGCTTTATAGCCGATCTCAGATCGTGGGCAGTGCTCTCCTTAGACTTTTCTCTGTGTCAAGAGTTCAGCGATAAGGCTGAGGCACTCCGGTCCGCTGATAAGTCGGGAATGAAAGCCAGACTCCGAATGGAATCGAATCATTTGCTCAGCTCTATTTGCTGCGCGAAACTTGTTTTCCTGATTAACTTGTTTATTGAATAGATTTTCGCGATTATTCACGGTAAGAAGTCTGTTGAACTGAGCTTTACATTTTACATTTACCTTTGATTACGAGTCATCGTCACCTGTGATGATGCTTTATCTCCTTCATAGATCTTTCATTGGGCTGGAAACTATTTCCTGGTTCAATTGAAACAATTAATGGAATTTACTAATACAATAAGTGGGATGTGCCTATTACTTTGTGGATTTTATAGGGTCTTAATCGGTGCACTTGAAAGTATTTTTAAGGAAAGTATTTGCCTGACAAGTTATTGCCTTAATTAATCATAATATAAGTATTAAAGTAGGCTTTTTAGTTTATAATGCCTTCTATAAATAATTAAACTTCAGTTAGTAGTAATAAAGTTTGCAAACACTCTATTAATTGCATCGTCAAGTCAAGTCCCTCAAGATTATTTATAAAGATTAATATATGATATATCCATTATTTTATTAGTTACAAGAAAAGCATCCCCGCCGAGTAAGGAATTATTTAATTAATTAATATTTAATTGAATATAAATAATTTTAAATTTGTAATGGAATATTACAAAGACTTAAATTAAGAGGTTCTGCTTCCCAACAATAACAAAAGCCAAATAATTAGTTCGTAAAAAACTGCCTCTTCGCCATGACATTGCACTTGACCCCTTATCAGTTTGTATGGGATTTCCGAATCCCAAAAATACAAGGGCATAAACTACATCTGATAAGGCGAATCCCAGCTCGCTTTCACCCATCATCTCGGGTGAGTTTCAGGAGCAATTCAAGTGGCCAACTGTCAATTCGACGGCCATTATGCAACCCCATGCAATCGCGTTTAATTAAATCAAATAAAATTCACAGCTGGCCGTCGAGTTCAAAATTAAATACGGCCCGGGGCCACGGAGAGATGTCATTACGGCGGGATGATTTCGAGCACTATATATGCGTACAGTGGCGGGCAAAATGATAGCGAAGGAAAATATAGTTTATTTGTCAGTGAAACTATTCATATATTTTTTTCTTTAAGGTATTGTAGTTTAATAACAATTCTTCCTTTCTTAGGTCTTTAAAAATTGTATAATTTGATGAAATAAAACAAGAATGGTATCCAAAGTTTGTAGTTTGAGCCAAAAAACAATCATAACTAAGTTAAAATTGCATTTATTTTCATTCGGAAAGGTTTTCTGTGCTAGTTTTTTTTAGGCTAACAAACTAGCATACAAAAATACAAATTTTAAAATTTAAAATATTTTTTTCAATTTTTCGACAATTTTAAAGATAAAATTTTGAGAAAAAAAATGAAAATAATTTTTTCTTTCAGACATGTCTTAAACGATTCGGCTGATGATGCTGATCAAGAATATATATGATTTATAGGGTCGGAAATGTCTCCTTTACATTATTCCAAGCTTTAGACTGAAATTATAGTACCCTCTAAAGGTGTTTGGACTATATTTAACATATTATTATAATTATTACATATTGTGCAAAATCTTAGAATTAATATTATAGTACAAAACAAAATGTTTATAAATTTTAAACACTTATCTTTTCAATCCCAACTGTTCTCAGGAGTATGTAGTTGGGTAAAATAAGCGCAAAGCCGCTGGTTCGCTGGGAACTAATAACAGTAGCCTCAAAGGGGCGTCCATCCCGCTCTCTCCCATTCACAAACTATTATTATTATTTAGAGAAGGCGAGTCCTTAACGGAGGGTTAGATAACAGGGTAAAAAAAGGACCTCTGTGCTGAGGGCCTGTCGCAATCGGAAACAGTGTTTATAACGAGTATATCCCAAACAATGGTCATGATTACCATCTCGTTCTCAATTTCTCTCCCCCGGCACTCTCTGTTGTTGGGTTATTAGGAAAATTATACAAAATATATATACAAGAGGCTGTTGAGGTGAAAATTATATTAACACCCCAAGGGGAGAGAGACCGAGCGTGTCAATGGCCCAAGAGTCAGGGAGGCGTCAGGTTACTGGGATTGGAAAACTGCAGTTAACGATCTCTCATAGGCGGGTGTCAAATGTTCCAGTGCCCCGGAATTCGCAATATTGTATAAACTGTCAGCTTCTTTGGCCAATTGTTTGAAATTCGAGTTTCCTGTTTGAAGGACTTGGAATGGAAACCTGAATGTGATACGAGGCTTTTTTAAGACTGCCTATATTTGAGGTACATCCTTCGTTCTTTTGTCCATTTTGGCGTGTGTCATATGAGAGTCCTTTCTGTAGATATTTGTAAAGGTAAATATATTGGCACTTTGTTTTTGGTAATAGAATTTCAAGGTTTAAAAAAAATTACAAATGTAGTTTGTTATAAAATTATAAATGAGTTTAATATTTGGTACAAGAGAATTTTTATAATTTTTATGGTTTCATAAATCAAATTTGCTAACAAATTATTATTTTATTTGCTTGCTATTAAGCCAGATTTAAGAGTATAAAAAGGCATAGTTCTGTATATTTTTAACACCTAAATAAATGACACTTTAAGACACCCAAGTAAACAAAAAGACTACCTTACAAGGTTTTTAGTTACCAGATTCCAGGTAATATTTCCTCTACAATTCTTTTTCAAATTAAAAACTTCAAGAAAAGTAGAAATTGTTCCTTGTTCTGCATATGACACAAGACAATTCTGGCAACTTCTTGCTGGCAGCCAGAGATTTTTTTCAGTTAACAAAATGGCAGCCGCAAAAAGTTTCCTTGAACTTTTAACAAAATTTCACGTTTCCATGAGTTTCCGGTTGCCGCCCTCGTCTTTGCCCACGAAAGAGGCAACGAGAGAGAGCACTTCCGGCGCAAGAAAGGCAAAATGTAATTTCATGGCTCGCTGAACGAATCCGAATACATGAGAGTTCAAAGTTTCAGCTTGTTGCGACGACGAGGAGACTGTCACAGGATGCTGGCAGGACTTGAAAGCGCAGGAAGGAAGTTATTTAATGAGATTTTCTTGACGGCAAAGATAAGTCGTCGAAGGAGCGATTTTCTTCGTGGCCAGTGGAAATCTGTAAAACAATGTGCAAAGAAAGCGCCGAGCACAACGAGGGTGTGTGTATCTCCACAGTCCGTTCTGTGGAGGATAAACGGGATGAGAGTAGGAAAGCAGGAGAGCAGGACAATTGTTGCACACACTTGAAATTAAATTAACTTTTTCGACCGTCGCCTGCCTGCATTGTTCAGAAAATCCAGCCAAAGGCCGCTGTTCCTGACAGCTCCAAGTTGCCAGAGGTTGGGCATCTGCTACTATGTGGAGAGACCTTACAGAACTAGAGACATTGGATATCGGTTCGGAGTCTCTTGGGGTCGTGTGCGGCACCCGAAAAGAAATCAAAAAACAAACACAAATCGCCATCGAATCGGATGAATGGGGCAATGACGCAAGGAAATCTCATTAGCCGCAATGTCTTCAAGTTTCAGTTTTTAATTTTTACAATATTTCGTTGGGGTTTTTGTTTGTTTTCGCCGTTGGAAAGATCTTTCTCTGTATACATTTTTTTTCGGTGGTTTCTTGATCAAATAATTTTGCGGCCACTGCATGTTAAATATTTGTCAACATTTTAAAGGCACTCTTTCCATTGTCTCCCCCGGTTGAGCCTCTTCCCATCTTTTTTTGTCTTTAACTGACTCAATCAGAAGCAGTCGCTGGGCACTTGAGCTGGGGCTGGGAGACGGAGTCGGAGCCATCAAAAGGCCAGCAGGGCGACCAGCGAGATGACCAGCAGCAAAAGTGGCCAAGTGGCCGAGCTAAGTAAAGTAGCAATGAATGATGATCCCCGGCGATATTTCAACTTTCCTCGAGACCGAGATCCCATAGCCAGCGGCTACTTATTACACCGCCGTCAACACATCCAATTCATGTCCAAGATCTCGGTTTTCCTTAACGAGATCTAACGATTTAAGTTTTGTATAAAATGCAGCTATTAAATACGCTTTAAATTAGACGAATTTTAGATATTTGAAAAGCTTTTTACTATATTTTTTGGGTACTCTTGAGGAGGGTATTTAATGTCTAATCCCAGGACTATAAATTAATGTAAACAATATGATACATAGATTGCATACATATTTTGATTAAAATATTTTCGTAAACTGGATAAAACTTCATGCTAACTTAAATCATATCAGAGCACGTCTGAAAATAATATAAAGACTTTCCATATTTTCTTATTTAATGAGCAATGTTATTTAAATAACATTTTGAGATCATTTTAGGATCTACCTAAAAATTCTTTTAATGCATAAATTAAATATATTCACAATATATTATATTTTAATTGATTTTCTAAATAGTTGGCTATATCTTCAGGTATTTCTATAATAATCCTAAACATCTCCAAACTTATTTTAACCCCTTCACCGCTCCTCCTTTGAGAGTATCCTTTTCTAAAAACCAGTCGGCATACAAAGTACTTCCTTTTCATAGAGCATTTATAATTCCCCGTATCTCTTTTGATTGATTTCCATTTCTGGCTACGATTTATTTTGTTGATTTCAATCCACTTCCATTGTTGTTGCCATGCTGCGCATGTTGCCTTGGCTGTTGATTATTATTGTGTGTGCGTGTGTGTGCGCCTTATATTGTTTGTATTGGACCGCCGCCACTCCTCCACCCTTTTCCCCAGGGCTGTCCCCTACCACCACCCCGTCCCGCTCCTTTCACGGGGGCAGTTCAAGCATGAAGAGAGGCAGCCAAAGCGACGACATAATGGACATGTTTCAGCTTTTGTTGTTGCAAGCACACAGCGAAGAAAAGAGTGTATTGGTTAATCTTATTTGTTTTTAATAAAATAATTCATTTTAATTTAAGAATTAGTTTATAATAATATAACAATAAAAAAAATAATAAAAGGATAAATTTTCTACTAAGGATGTCATAGATATAAAAACCTATGTTTTAATATTTAAAATATTTAAATTAAATGGGAAAGGAGAGACAAACAAGTTTATGAAAAATGTTTAAATATTTTTAGATAATACCGATCCTTAAAAATTAAATATTTCAAATTAAAAATATCATATCATACTTTTCGCCTTGAAATACATTTCTTGTTAGTAACAATTGCATTTTCTTCTGTGTAAAAGCAACACCTTAAACCTTACCTTCATTTCCAAGGACCTCCCAACCTAATAAAATAAATCTATTATTTTAACTCTCTAATATAGCTTTCTTCAAAAACTTATAGTATCAAAATATTAATGACAGTTTCCCCACTTTTCTCTGTCTGTACTAGCCGGAGAGCAGTCGAAGTTGTCAGCTCCAGTGCTGCTCAACTAATTTGCATATTTGGTCGCAGTAAAAACACTTTATAAGTGGCCACCCAAGGGGGAGCTCTGTCCCCCCGTGAGTATATGTTCGTGTACATATAGAGGCGCACTTTAAACAAAGTTAAAATGCGAGAAATTGGCCCTGCGCAAAAACACCAGTAGCCGTGGCTGCTGGCTGGCTCCTAGGCTGCTCCCAGCTCCCAGCTCCCAGCTTCCACATTTTGCTCCTGGCCATTTACTGTTGCCAACGACTGTGGCGGTCGACGTCAGCGGATCTGGAACTGCCCCCTGGCTTCTCTCTCTCGGTGTGTGCGTGTGTGTGAGCCCCAAGGACCTGCACAGACACAGACAGACTGGAAACTTGTTTCTTTTGGCCCAAACTTGTACAACATTGTTGCCGCTTTATGTTCTACTCTCTCTGCTGTGCAAGTGTAAGTAAGTAAGTGAGAGAGGTTCCTGGCTCCGCCTACTTCAATGGGCGGAGTCTTTCCACAGAGAGAGAGTGCTTGTCTCTGAGAGAAATTACTGAGTTACGCAGAAAGCCAGAGAGAGGATAGACGCGCGCAGTGTTGCCGCCTCAGTCGCACACTCGCTGGAAGGGAGCACGTCCTCGGTTTGTTTCAATTGCAATAAATTTGTAACATTCTAATAGGCCAACTTCCAGCTGCCGCCCACCGCCCACCGCCCTGGGGAAAATAAATAAAATTAAAAAAAAGGCAATTCAGCTCGCTGGCTACCACATTATGTGTGTATTTCAGTGCCTATGTAACCAGAATTTGTTATTTTTATTGCATATTTATGAAGCCCATACTCCAGGTGAATGTATTTCATTTATACAGTTTTATATGCTAATAAAACCATAATTTTTTAACGTAATTTAGTTTAAATTTAAGGTAATTAATTAATAAGAGAGGGAGACTTAAATCATTGACGATCCGAAGGGGATTCCTTTTACTTTAACAAGACATTAGATTTTTTAAAATATAAAACAAAAATAAATCTGTTTAGAGAACTTTTAGATTCATATTTTTTTACATTTTATTTATTTATATTGATGATTTGATTAATATTAGATTTTTTAGGGGATTTAGAAGATATGCTTAGCAATAACATCATCATCAGAATCAAGTTAATTGGATTTGTGTTTCTAATTAAAATTAAATAATAACAACTACAATTTAAATTCCCAGATTTCTAAATACTTATTTTTTTATATCTATATCTTTTATCTATATTTACCCAGATTTATTGGTTGTAAGCTAAGAAAACGCGGTCTTAATTTCAATTTCATTATAAGTAGGAAGGCTTTAAATGGACAAACATAATACCAACAGGAAAATTCGTATGTTTTTATAATAGCAGCATTTGAAATGTGTTTATATACAAAACTAAATGTAAAACATAAGTAAGTGTAACGTAAAACCTAATTAAACACTTAAATTAAATTAAAGAAAAATAATCAAAGCATTTTTAAAACCTGTTAGATGTTGGAAAGTATGACTAGGGGTTAAAATCAAATAAATAAAACCTAAATTATAATTTAAATTACCCCCTGAGTTTCCTCTAACTATCCTCAAGACAACCCATTTAGCTCTCATTTGTATTTTTATATCTTTCGCATTATTTCAAGCATAATGAACAAATAAACAATTATTTTGTGTACCATCAGCACTCGTTGCGTTTTATTCATGGAGATTTTAGCACACACTCCAGACAGCTGGAAATGAAAGACAAGTGGCAGTGTGCCAAAAAGCCAGAAACTTTAGGGTTTCAGTTGGCGCCAAAGGGGGTGGGGATGGGAGGGGCGGGCCTGTAAGCCCCTCGCTGGCACTCGACGAAGAGCAACAAGAGTTGCGAGAGTGCGTGGGGTTTTTTTTTTTTTGGCGGCCGTTCTGCCATGCCAACCAGAGGCGAGGTCGCAACAACAACGCATTTTGGTTGGCCAAAGCCATTAAAGCGGGGCCCCCAGAAAAGCTCTCTCGCCAGCGCACTCACACACTCACTGGCACACTACTCAGGGGCAACTGTGAAACAAAGGCAACACAAAGAAAATGAAAGAAACGCGGCGGAGCAACCACCAATACCAGCACAGCCAACCCCTGCCAGGGCACGGTATTGCGTATACGCCGCGTTGCCGTTGCCGTTGCCGTTGCCGTCGCCGACGCCGCCTGGCCGCCTCGAGTGCACAATTTTGTATACAGTACCCAAAATTAGATTTTGAAACTTTTTTCTTAATTGCCAGCCTCTGTCGCCGTCGCCGTCGCTGTCGCTGCCTCTGGCTCAGTCGCTGCCTCAGCCACCGTTGGCCTGCTGCTGCCTACGACGACGCAGGCAGGCAGCTGCTGCGCCACACAAAGGTGGTTGCAACACTCTCTGAATTATTTTTCCCACATCTATGTACAAACACACATATATACTTTCAACCCCCGTTTGCCCGAAGGGACCTTTGTATTGGTAAATGTTGCCGCTTGCCGCCATTGCTGCTGCTCCGTCGCCGCTGCTGCTGCTGCTGCTACTGCGCTGCTCTGTGGCTTTTTGGCCAAAAAGTTGAATCAGTTGCAACCGAGGCCTCAGTGTGTCATGTCGTCCGTGCGGGTGATCTTTGAACAATCAAAACTATAATGATAACCATGGAAACATAATGCCAAGCACCAGAAAATAATCAAAAAACTCAAGCGAAACTCGAGAAACTAAATCGAAAAAGTGTTGTGTGAAGTGTCTCCTTAGAGCTCTTGAGTTCTTAAATACAATTTCAAATAGTTAAAAAAGAAAGCTAATAAGAAACTATAAATATGAGTCTGCCGTCGGGCGTGGACATGCAGAATCTGATGTCGCAGCATCCCGTGTTGGGCGCTTTGCCGCCCGCCTTCTTCTTGCGCGCCGCCTCGGAAAGATATCAGAGAACGCCCAAGTGCGCCCGCTGCCGGAACCATGGAGTGGTACGTCTGGAGAGGATTTCGGAATTCGGTTTTGTACTTAACAAGGTTCTATGGTTGCAGGTCAGCGCTCTGAAGGGTCACAAGCGCTACTGCCGCTGGCGGGACTGTGTCTGCGCCAAGTGCACACTGATCGCGGAACGTCAAAGGGTGATGGCCGCTCAGGTGGGTTTTTTAAAATAACTTTACATTGAATTAAGCAAGAAAACTAACTACAGTCAAGTTAGAGAAATAAATGCGTTTCATTTGTAAAATAGGAAAGGGATCTCATGGCTTTGGTTTTGGTTTAAGTAGTAAAATGGTTAAGTAAACGCTTTACACCTTTTGTTGTACATATAATCAAGATATTTAAATGAGTAATTAATTGTTAGCAAACACAAAAAAGCAGCTATACAAAATAAATCACACAAAAAGCAATAAAATTTAGACAAACCTTATCTATTACTTAACCTACAAACTTTTGCCTTATTTCTTGTTAAAAATCACTTAAATTTTGTTATAAAAAATCTTAAAAAAAGGTTCAGAAATTATTTTGATAACATAAAATACCCAAACCTTCCGCACCTAATACTTCTAAAACCTCTTCTCATATTAATCCCTCATCGTGTTACATTTTTCATTCACTAAAAGGTCAAATTTCCTCCAATTTCCTTGTTCCCTCACTTCCAGGTCGCCCTACGTCGCCAACAGGCCCAGGAGGAGAACGAGGCCCGTGAGCTGGGCCTCCTGTACACCTCGGTTCCTGGCCAGCAGAATGGCAGCAGCGACAGTGCCACGCCCACGCCGCATAGCCCCAATCACAGTGGCAGCGGAGGATCGGCTAATGGAGGTTCCGGTCAGAACGGCGTCTTCCACGGCGGCATACCCTCGCCGCCCAGCGACGGCTTCGAGGCCAGCTCCACTCCCAATCATCACCAGCAGCCGCAGCAGCAGTCCCAGCACCACCACCACCAGCAGCCACATCCCCAGCAGCAGCAGCAGCAGCACCAGCTTGGCCACCATTCCCAGCAGTCGCAGCGCTTCAATGGCAACGAGTCCGACACGGAAGGACGCACCCGCTCGGAGCACCTCAGCGTCGGCTTCTCGCCCACGAGAACCGAGCTGGACGAGAGTCCCGGTAAGTTTGCACAAGTAAATAATACTTATGGTAGATTTTACACGGGGGAAAATAAGAATTTATTTGGAAATTTATGGAAATTAGCTACAGTACTAGGTACAGTAATGGATTTCTGAGGGAAAAGGTTGAAAAAGAGGTGTCATTTCTAAGAAGATAGTTAAGTAATGTTTAGAAAACTTTAAAAAATATTCTATTTAAAATTATTTCCTAGTGGTTTAAGTTTTTCCCCGTGCAGGTACCTTCCCCTGCCATTTCCCGCACCTTAAAAAGCCCTTTTCGCCTGGCCTCCTCCCCAAGTGGGCTTCAGATTCTTGGGGGGCATACGTTGAGCGCGTGTTAAGAAAAATTTGTTTTCGATTGTTCAGAAATCAACGGTGCATAAAGTGCCACACTCGCGGTTGCATGTGCATAGCTGCCAGTGTGTGTGTGTAGAGTGTGTGCGGGGTGTAGGTGTTGTTTTGACAAAGACTTAGCCAGCCAAGTTGCAGTCTAAGCACTTTGCCAAACGGCGCATAAAAATGTCCTGGGGTTGCGGTTAAGTTAAAGGAAACCCCAGGACCAGGGCGTTGAAAGGGCCTCTACGAGTTCAAATTGCAACAATTAAGTTAAAGTCCTCGTTAAGAAGTCAGGCACTTGGCCAGGCCGCCCTTAAATAAGAAGTGTTTTATGCAAAAGGGTGTGAATTTATTAAAGAAGTGTTGAAGAAATTAAATTTGGAATCAAAATATGATTAAAATGAACTAAAGAAGAGCCTTGCAAATGAAAAAAGATCAAAATTTAATCAAATATTATTTAAAAAATGCATAGAACTTATAAAAGAGTTTAACCTGTATGCTTGACTTTTGTTTTACAAGATAAATATCTACAGAAAAAAGTACACTTCCCACCCAAAGAGTTTCTCACAAGAATTCCACCATTATTTTCGGCACAAAGGAAAACCCCTTAAAGATCGGAACAATAAAAGTGATTGTAACATTATCCAATATTATTGTGTATTATCCCGACTAAGCCAATCGATTTGGAACCAGATTGCCTTACAAAAACCCAACTGCAACTCCCCTCATTTTCGAATTAAATGCCAAACAGTTACAAAGTCTGACGGGGCAGAAGGATATCAAGGACCTGTTCGGCTTCACATCAACCCAGTCTCTCAGTCATTAGGACTATCTGCTGTCAGAGAGTAAGACAAGCCCGGGCTGAGGGTCTCCGGGCAAGGAAGAAACGTGAGATACTCCCCCGTGCGGTGGCTCACTTGTCCTTGTTTGTGCGCCTTTTTTACGAGAAAGAAAAACACAAAAGGATTCTCACGCGAATCAATCGAAGGAGAGAGCCGAGAACCTGTCTATATTTAAGGTACTCGACTCCCTTTTTATTTGCAATGAAATCCAAGACGATTTCACGCTTGAATTTTTATTTTCGGTTACCGCTGCGATTGGATATTATACATTTGGTATCCACGCACCCCTCGAACTTAATTAAATTTTCACTGCGGCTTCGTCAACTGCAGAATCAAACAAAAAAGGAAAAAAGAAGAGCCAAAGGTAGAGGAATACAAAAAAATATCATATAGCTTGTTTCATTTCTGAACAAACAATAAAAAAAACAGCAGGTTGTCCCACGTTGGCATGTCAACGCATCCTGCGCATCCTCCTCGGTGTTTGCGATTCCCGTGATTACATTTTTCCCATTTCTACATCTGATACTTTTATTTGCTCTGAGCTCTGTCAAGTGGAAAACCGCACAGTTTCCACTTTGCTACCTGGTTTACAACAGGCGGGGGAGAACATTAACAGTTCAGATCTTGAATATACCTTTTAATAGGATAATTGGTAAATAGATTTGAGAATTACATCAATTAAAACAATGCTGATAATTGAAGAGAATCAAAAATAGGTCCAAATGAAGGCCTGGTACCTGTCTTTGAGGACTAATTAATATTTATAAATTAATGAAATGCAATTTCAAACTTTTCGCACAAAAAACTAATCCCAAAAAATGTCTCATTTGTTGTATCTTTGCAGTTTCCAAACGCGGCGCAGCCTTGTCCAACGAAACCGACCAGGACACCGGCTCCGAATCGGGTTCCCCCAGCAGTCCGCGGCCCAAGGTGGCCGGACTCTTCAACCTGACCGCCAGCCTGTCGCCCGCCCGCACCGGACCGCCCAGCTCGCCGGAATCGGACCTGGATGTGGACTCCGCGCCGGACGAGGCCACTCCGGAGAATCTCAGCCTGAAGAAAGAGGACAGCCAGTCGCCACCCAACACGCCCGCCGAGAATCTTCACCTGCTGCGCTCTTTCGGCGGCAGCCATGGCCAGGGCTTCCTGCCCTACCACCACACACAGTTCCTGGCCGCCGCCGGACTACCAGCTCACCACCATACGCCGGAGCAGCCGCCCAATCTGCCGCAGCATCCGCAGAACCTTCAGCAGCAGAGATCCCCCATCGATGTCCTGATGCGGGTCTTTCCCAACCGACGGCGCAGCGACGTGGAGCAGCTGATGCAGCGCTTCCGCGGCGATGTCCTCCAGGCCATGGAGTGCATGCTGGCCGGCGAGGACCTGGGCCAGACCCCGACGCCGCCGCAGGTGCCGCCCTCGCCGCCCTTCCCCATGAAGTCGGCCTTCTCGCCGCTGGTGCCGCCCTCGGTCTTCGGCTCGCCCACGCACCGCTACCATCCCTTCATGCAGGCCCATGCCAAGCGGTTCCTGTCCGCTCCCTATGCCGGCACTGGCTACCTGCCCGGCGTGCTCAGCGCGTCGGATATCGAGCAGTCGGAGTCGAACGGAGCCGGGGGCATCGGGCTGGATCGTAGCAGCAATGCCGGGGACTCCCAGGATTGAGGCACCGAACCGGAGGCCAACGGCGCCGCCGTCTTCCGGCCTTTCGAGTAGGATTTTTCCCGAATGCCAAATCACAGACAAAAACCTAGGTTGGGGGGTGAAATCGGTTCTAATAATTGCTGAAATTAATTTCTGACTGTAATGTTAACGTTAAAAATCATTATTCCAAGAAGGAAGTTTCTATTCTTTTATTTTTCTGTATTTCTGTCAAGTTTTGATGTTAAATAAAAGTTAGGTTTGATTTTAGAACGACTTTTTCCCTCCAGCATCATCTCGATTTGTCCTAGCTATGCCTAAAACTAAGTGTAAATTATAGGATACCCTTAAACTCTTAGCACAAGTATTGTAACATAGAAATCGTATTAATAGAATTAAGAGAACGCAAATCACTTGATCCCAGTTATAAGAGCCATAAAATGTATTTGTTTAGCTGAAATTAATATTATATTCAGACGATGATTAGATGACGATGAGATTACCTAATTGAGATATCCGTGTGTACCATATAAACCATATAAAACTATATATTAAATATCATATTATGTATTAGATAAAAAATACATTTCAAACACTGTGTTAAAGTATTTAATAAATCTACAAAATAATTCAATAAAATTAAACTGAAGAAAATTTAGCAAAAATGTTTAAAATCATTTTGAAGGGAAACTGGGGGTAGAATGGAAGAGGAAAGTTATTGCCTTTTGTATTACAAATTAAGGCAAACATTTTCAACAGTAGCAATCTTAAAGATTTTTAAAAATATTAAAAATTTCTTACAAGAAAAAATTTAGAATGATCTGATTTTCAAGCATTTTTCTTTATTAAGAAATTCTTTCTTAACTTAATGTCTAAAATATTCCATTTATCAAAATGCTTGGCTTATACAAAGTCTTTTTTTAAATTATTTAAGTTAACATGAAAATGTTAAATAAAACTACTTAAATAGCTAGTAGCTTATGTTATTATTTTAAAATTTCTCCCACATAAAAACCAAAAATACCCAAACCAATTTTAAATGCATTTCCCACACTAGGGCTCAGAAAATGTAAGTCAAACTACTAAATCATCATCTATTTATCGCAATAATTCCCCTCAATTAAATCAATCAATAAATGCCTATGCAATTTTTCCCTAATCAGAGCAATTAATAAACACATTTAATTGAAAACTCGCTATTGTCTGGGCATCCGGGAAAGCCAAATAAATATTTAATTCGCACAGCACGTAATTTATAATCGTGAGAGGAGAACAAAAGGACTTGCCACAAGCACCCCAAATACGAAAGGCAGGACCAATTATAAAGGCCACCCACAACCAGAAAATTCCCGAAAACTGGTCAGCGCACAATGGCCGATGGCTATAATAATGCGAAGCGTTAATCCGCAGCGTCATTATCTATTTGCCACTATATTTGGACAAACAAACTATTCCTGCCGAGTGTGAAATCCTTTTTCGCCCAAACGGATCCCCCGGCTTGTTATTGTTTTTGTTTTTGTTTTGCCGGACACACGACACGATATAAACAAAATTATAATAAAACTAATGCCCACACACACATGACCGGCACATTCCCCGGAGAACATTTTACAATGGCCCAAAGTCGGGCGGGAGTGGGGGAAGGGTCAGGACAAGGAGCACGGCCACAATAATATCGGTTACACGCATGCCGAGTGCAAATTACAAAACTATTTTCCAACATGCGACTGAATGGATAACAGAATTAAATTATTGGATATCAATTTGTGCATTGTGCGCCTTTGCCAAACTCGAAAAGTCAACAGCAACAGCAAGGATGTGTCCAGGATGTGTGCCCGAGCCAGTGCCCTGTGCGCCCTTATGTATTTATGTGGACTCGAGCCCCCGGAACAATGGCCCGTTCTATGTACCATTGTCAGGACACACAACAATGCCGGTGGGCCAAGCAAGGATACCGATGGCACACAGGCTACTGGATGGAAGAGGATAGCGCAGCTCGAGTGGACAATGGCCAAAGGACAAAGGGAGGACCGGGGCGAGGGTGGTGGCGAGGACACTGGTGAGCCAGTCAGTCAGCAGGACGAGCTGTCGATAATATCTTAGAGTAACAGCGGCCCAGGACCATGTAGAGTAGTTATGGCCCCGAACAATGAAGCTGGAGGAGAGCCAACAGCTGTGATGATGAGTTAGCCCCTTTTTTTCGAAGATTTTTATATCTATTTTATATTCTTTATGGGTTTGTTAAAAATTTTTTAAATATTTTAAAGTTTTTTGTCAAGAAAGTAAGCAATGAGCATTATTGTATTGTTAATTCGTTATATGTAAACATATTTATCTGTTTTTTTAAGTTTATTTTTATTGAGACTTACAAGAATATGAGACTACCGCTCGGTGGTGTTGGATAACTTAAAGATATTTTATAAATATATAATTAAAGACACATCCGTTAACATTTTAAAATATTTACAGATACTTCAAGGAGCATTAGGCATCGCTTCAAATATTGGGCTTAACTTGGAAAGAGAAGACTCTGCTTAACACACAAATTACTCAAAAGGTGTATATTTTTCAAGTAATTTCAATTAGATTTTTGCACATTTCTAGTAATAGATTTGTTAGGAATATTTAAGTATTCTTGAATTTATGAAATGGAAATATTTCAAGACAAACTGTCATCACTGCCGACCAGCGGAAACAGGAGCAAAAACAGGAGCCAAATCGAGAATAGAGAATGGAGGGCAGCGGGCAACATGCATATGCTTCTCGAGTGGCGGCACAAAATACATACAATGTCAGGCATGGAAATTCTTGATAATAGACAATGAATTAATAGCAGGCGATTACCAAACGGGGAGAAGAGACTCCGACTCCGACTCCGCCTCGACTCCCCTGGAAAACCCACAAAACAATTCAATCCGACAATCCAGTCCAACCGACCGACCAGCAAATAGACAGATCGAACCTCAGATACAGTGCCGAAGGGCACAAAAAACAGCAGAGATTTCTAGATTCTGATCTGGATCGGGCAATGGGAGTGGGAATGGGTCTTCCGCCGGCAGATGGCACATGCCCCTTTCTTGCCGTCAATTAAAAGGCAACCAACAGCAAATAAACACTCAAGGAATGGCGGTTAAAGGGGGTTAAGTGTCGTGGTTCCAGTTCCAGCCCAAGGCCACAGCAAGGGGTTACTTAACCGCCCAGGATTAGCCGGAGCATATGTTTTTCCCCCTGCTGAGGCAAGGGTGGTCTGTCGCAGACTTTTCATTCCTTTGTTATTATTTATTTTTCTACATTTCAAAGACCTTGTTAAGGCAAACGCAACCTGCAGGAGGTTTTTTTTGGCAATACTGATAAGATCGTGATTTAAAATAGTATCAAATTATAATTAAAAAAAAAAAAAAAGTAAGGTATTATAATTTACAATTCATATTCAAATGTATTTATTAGAGATTCAGCAGCGTTGACCAAGTTACTCCATTCCTTTTTATATAGAAAATCTATTAAATAAATATTTTAATTTACTAGTAAAGAATATCCATATATACTTATATTATCTATTTACTTTTTAAAAACTTAACAATAACTTTGTCTTACTATAAGTTCGGTAATCTACCTACAAGTATAAATACGAATTCATAATATTTCTTGAATAATTAAACACTTCTGAGAACGATTCATAACTTATCAAAAATATATAGTATGGTCTAAGATTAATCTTCAAAACAGTAATCTCTCTGGCAATTTAATATTTGTATTGCTGAATTCATTACTTTTTTCATGTATATATAAAATTATTAAACACATAAATTTCTAGAATATAAAAAAAATATATAAAATACGTTTCCCTGTCTCAAATAAGTTCAGTTTATATTTCGCAGCGGAAACTTTTACCATGAAATCGTGTGCATTGCAGATTTTATTATCTCTCTTTATGGTGGAGCTGCTGCAGATTGCCTTAGGAGACACTGCTAAGTATTTGGTATAAATTCGGAATAAAAACATAATAAATACATAATATATTTTACAAATTACAGTTGTCCCTGGCATGACACTGGCATTTTTGAAATAAACTTGAACGGGTCAAAGCCATTCCCTGTGCTCTGCAATGGTCAGGGATGGATGGATATTTTGACCGGAGCGACGGAAGCGAAAACTTTGATCGAAACTGGACGGACTACAAGGAGGGATTCGGAAAGCTGTGGGCAGAGTTTTTTCTGGGACTGGAGAAGCTGCACCTGCTGACCAAGGCAGAGCCACACCTGCTGTACATTTACCTCAGAGATGTCAACGCAAATAGCCGCTTTGCTCGCTACGATGGCTTCGAAATTGGCAGCGAGGAGGAGTCCTACAACCTGAAGACTTTGGGCAGATATTCTGGGTCGGCTGGGGACTCCTTGAGTATTCACAGCGGCATGAAGTTCAGCAGCTTCGATCGCGATAATGACCGATCCAAAACCAATTGCGCAGAGGTTCATGGCGGCGGTTGGTGGTACAAGGATTGCGGCAATAGGTATAAATAATATACACTTTTACACTTTTCATTTAAACCCCTTTTAATTGCAGTGCACTCAGTGGAAAATATTTGAATAAAGGATGATCGGATCTAAATGGCATTTTGTGGGAGACTTGGAAAAAGCGCGTCTTTGCTGTTTCAATCATCCGAGAAACCATATCTATTGTTTTCCCAGTCCCAACATGCTCAGATGAAACGTGCATGGAAAAACTATGAAAGATCTCTAGGATGAGCGAGTAAAGAAATATATAATCAATATTAAATAACCTACCAAAGGCTTGAGCTCATTTCCTGAGCCCAATTCAAGGGTGGTCTCTTACAGATTTTCACTCACTTGTTTTTATTTGCTTTTCCACATTTCAAAGTCTTATTTTTACAAGTCTCATTGGGTAATTTAACCTGCGGCGGGTCAGAGGCCATGTAGCAATAACTAATTTGGCAGCAGCAGCCGCAACCCCCAGGTCCCCCGAGAAGATGCCTTGTTTCTTCAACAGACACCGGAGGGATGAGTAAAAAAAAAACCCAAGAAAGGAAAACAAATGCCATTTCAAGTAGCAAACGTGTAAAGTAGGTGGCCCAGACCTTTTTGCCGCCGCCAGAAAATTGAAGAGAGAGACACCGTGGAACCAGCGACCAATTAAATTGGATTAGGATAAATTGGATAAGTGGTTTTAAATAAATAATCATTAATGATAATCACTTTTATAGTTTTATTAGATTTTTATTATACTTTTCAGTTCCACTCTCTTGTCTATACATTTCATTGAATGTTAGTCTCTGATTTTTCCTAATACCTTTTCAGAATAAGAATTAAATATTTTTTTCTAAGCGAATCGATTTCATATGCAGAAGCCTAATATAATAATATTCCCTCTAATCGAGAGCGAGCTAAGATTTATATGGTCTTCACAAAATAAGTTTAACATAATCATAGTAAATTCATAGTATTAAATAAATCGTATAAACCCTAAAAATAAATTCTCACAGTTTAACAAAATAAAAAATATTCAAATTCTCTTTTAAAATCAATTCAAAAATAGAAAATGAATCAAAATATTTTCTGCAGACATTAAATGTATCCCTTTACCACTGTGCAACAATGGTTTTAATTTTTTGGGGGCCTGGTGCTGGGGCAGGGGCAGTTTGTCAGTCAGTCACAGTCGGCTAATAAGCAGAGAGTCCATCAATAGATGGAATAGTGAAACCGCGTCGCCGCGTCTGTTGAGCAACAACTGCCAAAACGATGAGAAATCAATTTTTTTTTTATATTTTCGTTTCATTTTTCGGATCGGTGCGGTGCGGTTTGTTTTGTTTTTGATTTTTCGGTTGTTAGTTGTGTTTGCCGCCCAAGCAGCCAACACATGATATGACCATTTCCCTAAACAGCAATGAGCATGAAAATAAGTAGTTTCTAATTTTCTAATGGAGTCCTGTGAAAGTGTATGAAACTAAAGTAATTCCTCTTAAATATTTCCGTATTTATAAACTTGTTATTATTTTTATAAGTGGTAGCCAATATTTTAAATATATTTTTAAAATATTTAACAACGGAGATTGACTATATTGTAAGATTTTTAAGGTTGTTAAAAGAGGTTTTTGGTACGGGTTTTGTAAAAGTTTAAGAGGGCTTTTTAGGTCAGAATTGATTGATTTTAGAGACAAGGAAACATTTAGGATTTTTGGTGGTTTAATGTTTTTATTAGATTTTGAGCAGTTTTGGCTTAATCTAGTTAAAAAAGTTATTTAAATACTTATAATATATTATATTCTTATAAAAATCATAATCCAAAGCAAACTTATAGTATTGTAGTCTTTTTATTAAAGGGAAATTACGTTTTTAATCCTTTTAAACAATTTCTTTATACAATCAAATATTAAATATTAACAAGCACTCTATTTATATGACCCCCACTGTGGCCGGCTGTGAGTGCGGATGAGCATATGAATTAATACAGTAGCTGGGATGGATGCCTAATGGCTAACCCCGAAGACCTGTTCTTTGATGCACTCACTCTGCGGTTTTGTTTACCCAAAATTCATAATTTACATATTGTGTGTGCTTGTGTTTGCTTAGTTGTTTTTTCTTCTCCCAAACGCTGTCTCTCGGATGATTTTTTACATTTGCTGTCCCTCGGCCTCAACTAGGAGCCCTGTTCGATTCGATTTGATTCTTTTATCCCAGCCGACAAAATGTCCCCCTCCTCGCGGAATATATCGCTGCACGGCAACTGTACCTTAGGGGTATTTATAGTCGTAATTTCCTTTTATTTTTTAAATCCGCCCAAACTAAAGGCGTGGGACGGATCCCAGTCCCGGGGTGGTTGCACTCCGCCATTGTGTTTGCATATCCACGATCCTCGTCAAGCGATTTGATTCTGATTTTCATTCTCGTTTTTCGACTGCGCAAATGTCACGTGTGTGTCGGCCTGTCTCTGCGGTTGACATCGACGTGTGATTCCGACTTTGAATCCACAGCCCAAGTGGTAAGTGGTTGGGTGACCATGTGGCCGCCACTCTCGGTTCTCGGGTGGTGGTTCTGCGGTGGGGTTAACCCGGTCGAGAGCGCGATAAATATCTAAATGCCGTGATTTGCCTCATCAAGGGGCGTCGTTGTTTATCCAACAGTTTATTTGTTTGTTTAATTGTCAACTGATTTGCTGGCTTGTGAGTGTGTCGAGTCCTTTGTGCAGGACACGTGGAAGGTACGGGGATCTCCCATCAAATCGGCCAAAATAATTGGCGCGTGTGAACGGAGAGCAAGATGTTAACAGATTGCAAACAAAGTTCAATTTGTTTGATGTTTTTTAAGGGGATTAGTTACATGAGGGAGAGGCTGTAATTTATTTATATAAAATGATACCCAATTTTCTCTATTGCTTGTATGATAATGCACTTTTGTTATTTATTTATTTAAGCCTTTGATAACATTTTAAGTTCAATTAAAATATTTACAAAAATGTACCCTTACAACCCTTTAAACACCTTTAAAATAACTTAAAATTACAATACAACTAATCTGACATGGAATGCCCAATGTCCGACACTATGAAAGGCAATTCTCTCCACTATATATTATGTCCCTGCACTCGAGCCACAAAAGACGGATAAAAAACAAACACTGGGTACAATATGCAAAATAAATGCTCAAATATAATAAAGAGAGCGAGGAGCACCGGCAACCGGAGCACGAAAATGGCAACGTAACTCAAGAGCTACTCCAAAAGCGAGCGAAGGAACAAAGGAGCAGCCCCGAAAGTGTGTGCGAGTGTGTGTGAGAGGGAGGTGGAAGGGGATTGGCAGGACGAAACAATACGGACAGCTCTCACGCAGGCGGAGTGTGCAAAAAATATCATTTAAAATAATATTAAAATAAAGCCAAGAGTGTGTCAGTCAGTGGGGAAAAAATAGTCGAATGACAAACACTCGGGACGCTTTTTGAAGGGAAATAACAGGGAAAATAGAATGCATAATATATATATTTTTAAGTTTAGTATATGTTTTATAACAAGTAGTAAATTTAAGGATTCATCTAGTAAAAGATAACATTTATAATATTTATACTTGAGCAATATTATTAAAGGAATTAAGAAAGAAAAAGTTAATGTTCAGAAAGATATTGAATTAATTATCTATGTATTCCTTTGAGGGAATTTAAATCCTTTTTAGAAATTTAAAGCTGAAAAACAACTTCATAGTAAAACTATTAAAATAATCACACTTTTAAAAAGTATTATTAAAACCCCATATCAGATGTCAAAGCTCAACAATTCTAGTATTTTTTACTGTGTTTTTTAAAAAATAAAGAAAGAAATAAATGGGGGCGTCAGTGAGGCGACAAGCGGCCAGTGGACAAAATAATAAAATAAAAAAAAAAAAACAATAATGGAAGTTATACATTTTATTTCACAAACGAATGGCAGTTGGTTGGCTGGCCAAGGACTCCGGTTCGGTGTCCAGGACTCCGCTCCGACTGGCAACCCCTTTCGGAACTTTGGAATGTTGACAAGCGGCAGCAGAAGCAACAAGAAACACACAAAGCGAATATATATAATCAAATAAAACTGAAAAGGACTCGCCTTTGTGCGCTTTGTTGTTCGAGTAGTTTTCCGTTTCCCTCTCGCTGTGCGAGCGAGTGCGAGTGTTGGTGGGGACTCAAAGGAAATAAATGTATTGTATTTGGAAGCGCAGCTACAAATGAAATTTTAATCAAAATGTAGTTGAGTGCTGAAGGGTTGTTCGCTCCGATTGTCCTCTCCTCGCAGCACACACACACACACTCCTTTATTTGAATTGTTTCTGTCAATCAGCGCGGCCTCAGCTTCTTTTGTTGCTGCCGAAGGATACAACTGATATTGATTTCGGGATCGAGTTCCCGTTCCCGTTCGCGTTCGCGTCAGTGTTCGTTCGCCGCAAAGCACAATGGCTGGAGGACAGGAGACATCAGCCAATGGGAAAAGTTTCAAAGATACGACATACATACACACACAATGGCAGGCGGAAATGCTCTCAGGACTTTCGGGATAGTTTCATAATTGCGAGCACAGCAATGGCGCTGGCAAGGCAGTTGTGTTGAGTCCTATATATTTCCGAGTCCTGGAGTCCTGACCACTTGGCCCTGCAACCCACACACAGGGCTGTGATAATAAAAATGGCCACTTTCTGTAATGCAAATTTAATTTGTAATAACTTTTAAAATTTTAAAATAAATTGATAATTTCCCATCTTTAAAAAAATATTTATCGTGCTTAAATTAACGCTTGTTTAGAAGGACCAGACTTATTTTACATGTCAATATAATTTATTTTTGGATTTCAGTACTTTATGTTTGTATAATATAAAAGAAAATAAATAATAAACAATAAAATTATGCAACAATAAAATATCTCAAAAATCTTAAATAAAATAGAACATGGAGAGCAATGTTTTAGTTAGAAAAATTATATCTGAAAATAAAGAAAAGTGTTAGAATTCCCACAGCAAAGTAAGTTTATACCCTGTCCTTTTACAAATAATATTTAAATATATATTTGTAAAAAAAACCAACTATAATGCAGCCTACAACAAAATGCAGAGATGTATATAGCTCATAGTTCGAGTTGTTACCTCGTCCTGTGAGCGGCGTGCGACATGTTTCTCCACCGGATGCGGAGGACGCACAAGCTCCGAGCTCGCAAGTCGCTGTTGGTGGCAAATTTCATTTGAATGCGGTCGGAGAGCGCTTGTTGGCATTGCACACCAACGGGGGGTTATCCATATAAACGCACATATATACACATTTATTTATATATAGCTCTGGGCTAAAACTCAATTAAAATGGCATTTAAATCATGCAAACTCCTTGTTCGGCGCGTCACCCAAAACACCCCGATGGCAAATTCTTCGGCAACTTCCGACTTTTGTTTGGCATTTCTCGCCAAAGGTTCGGGTTCAGACTTAGACTCAGGGCTCTGGCCTCCACTTGGAATTGTTAATAATTTGTAATGACACGCGCAGTTAACCGAATGCCTTCTGCTAATGGTTATCGCTTTATCGGGTCTCGAACCGTAACCGAATTAGTCAGGACACAAAGGATGCAAGTCCTCCGCTAGCCCTCCTGCCACCTTTTCTTTGTCTCTGAAACCCAACTCTTGCCCCCGGATCATTGTCCTGGAAAGGGGCGTATGTCTGCGATTTACGCAGATTTTTATTCAAATTAAGTTTAGTGTATAAATTGCTGTAGCAAAAAAATTATGAGAGAAAAAACCCCCAAAGAAGATGGCAAAAAAATATTTTATATTGGAATTCAATGCCGTCTAAATGGGGAATTTATATGACAAAGTACTTTGTCGACCTTTAAGTGCCCTGTATATATTATTTTAGTTATCAAACCCACTTACAATAATGTTAAGGGGTTTTCAAAATAGTTATTCTTAGATTTAAAAATGTTCTTAGGTTCGCTTGTTAATCATTTGCAACTTTTAAAACCCTTGACTTTTCCTTAAAAATATTGAGAAATAAAAAGGATATCAAGCGGCACATTAACGACTTCAACTTCATATAGAGACCGCAAATATGCCAAATGGATAAAAAGAAGAAAATTGAAATCGAGAAAGCAGCTTGGAAAGCCAAGAAAAAAAAACACATTTGCATATTTATCTTTTTTCGGTTATATGGTTGGTTGCTGGGTGGCAGCGCAGGCTGCTATAACATTAGCATTTCTCGAAAGGATAATGTGCCACCCATTCCTTATGGCTTTTATTTCACATCTTACAGATAAATGTGCCATTCCTACACAGTAAAATAAATATTCTGGTCTCTAGAAAATTATATTTAACTAAGTATTTATAGGGAAAATATTGTATTAAGTTAGTAATGATGTAAAATTATAAAATTGTATATACTATATTAAATAAATATTTATACATTTAAAATATATAAAAAGGCCAATAAGTTGAGATAAATATTAATCCTATCATTTTCTCAACGTTTTCCACATTTTCTTTCCCTGTGAAAAAGTCATTTGACATTTTTCCACCAACATACCCACATCCTCTTTAGCGAGTGTGTGTCTGATGAGAGGAAAGGGCTTAAAGGAGCAGGGGTAAGCCACCCAGTGACAACCATTTGTTGTGCGATTGTCTTAAGGGGGGCGTGTGCATGTGCTTAAGAGCCTCGTTAACAAAGTTATTTTGTCTTTTATCGCTTACCCGCTGCTCGATTCTCGGTTCTCACTTCTCTCTTTCTCAGCTCTCAACTCCCGTTGATGTCGAAACATAATTCGCCATGTGCCGCATTAACTTGTTCGCATTACAAGGCATTTCGATTTGACGTCATGCGTGTGACATAGTACAATTTATAACCCCAGGCTCGTGCTGGCATCCACTGCGTATGAGCGATGCGTATGTGAGCTGCCGCCCGAGAATTGTCGCCTTGTCATTCTGTAGCAGCCGCTGGGGATCCGGTCCAGAGCTGGGCAGTATTTACCTTTTTATCTGGTGAGATATCTATTGGTTGCATTGATGGGTTTCAGCAAAGACCTACAAAATAGTTAAAGAAAATTTGATTAAAATTTCAGACGCAGGGAATAGTGAAGAGAATAAAAGTTACAACTACTATTTCCCAAACTATTTGTTTAATTGTCCCAAGCAAGTAATTTATAATACCTCATAATTCTACAAATTAAGAGCATATACAATGTTTGCTTGATTGCTAATGTATATAATGTATAACCATTAACGTTATATACATATATGTATAATAGGCCACAAAAATGTAGGCTTAAAACTTAAACGAATATTAAATTTCAGTGGCAGCTCTGCGGCAGTGTCCTTCTCGTTTCGCGGAAACAATTCCAGTCACGCGGGCCTCGCCCACACGGACAATTAATCTTTTGTCGAAGCACTTAATTGAATTGCCGAGCGAGCAAATATCAATTACAGCCACAATTATCCGAACAAAGGAGGAGTACAACTTCCTACTTTGGCATTTAATTGAATTACAATTTCATAAAAATCCCATTCCTGGAAATCCAGCTTGGGTGCAGGATGTGCCAGGGCAATGGGAATCGGGGAAATTCAAGATGCCGCCGCGCCTGCGCGCGCCTCAATTGCAATTGGAATCGCGGTATCGCGGTATCGCAGTATCGAGGTATCGGTATCGGGGCATCGGGCAACTGAGAATGCTTACAACTTTTTAACACATTGCACAAAGGACGCGAACAAAGGAGCACGGAGCACACACACACACACATCCTCACAATGGGCACACTATGTACTCGCGTCCTTTGTGGGCACTCGCGTGTTCATTGTGAGGCCGCCCGTCCGATTATTATTGAAATGCGCACATAATGCCAACAAAAAGCAAGTTATGTGTAAAGTATACACATGTACAAAAACACAAGTTTACTTTGCATTTATATATATGCCCAAGTGGTTATTGTGCCCAGGCCCTCCATATTGGGCTTGGCCTCGAAACGATTCGGAACGCAGGCGCAGCCAGCCGGAGCAGCCCTCGCATAATGGCCGCCAAGCGATCTTGGATTTAGGCTGCACTGAGCGAAAAGTGTGTACAATTAAATGGAGGAAAAAAGATTAAATAAAGTGCAGGTACTGGTGGTTATTAAAAATTATACCAAAAGGATCAAACAAATAGGAGTTGCATTAAGAGAAGGAACTATATATATTAAAAGAAAGAAAAAAATTCCATATCGAAAATATTATAAGCTTTGATAAATATTAAAAATATTGATACATTATCGATAAATCTATATTTTAAGCCCCTAGTCTCCTTTGGATATTTAATTTCATTACTTAGTTTCATTTAATTTAAGTCCATTATTAATCATAGTAAAGGCATTCCCTTTGCAAATCCCTGTATTTTAGTGATCTTTATCCCATAAATTTATAGTAATTTTTACGCTCAGTGTAAGGAGGAGCGGGTGCTGTGGAGGATAAAACTGTAGAAGCTCCGGGAAGCACACACTCACTTCCAGGAAATTTAATCTTTAAATGCTGAATATAATATACATTAAAATCGTTTCTGGTCGAGAGTCGCAGCCACTTCAGATGTGACTTGAAATGCAGGCAGATGGAAAGACGTTTTATGTAGCTAAATGAGATGTGTTTTGGAATTGTGAAAAAAGAGGGAATTATATTAAATACGTTACACAATTTGTATTCCGGGGTTTTAATTTGAATTTAATGTAATTCGCTGTAATTATGCGGATATAAGGAAAGGTAAACTTAAAGAGGAATATGATTAATCTTTATAAATTTCTCTACGATTTAACTCTCTTAATAACATAACCATTTTCCATTTATTAATTTCCCTGCTAAATTACTGATAGAACTCACCCCTCTTCCTTATTATATACCCACATTTCATCACTGTCACAATCTACATTCAATAAATACAAGATAAATTTCAATTTTCAATGGTAAGAATCCACCTTCCACCCACAACAGCCTCCTCGCTCGTCTATATATAATACAATAGCACTCGAGCATAATTCAAAATGCCAGTAAAACATATTTTCCGAACTGGAACTCAACATTCACTTGGGGAGACAAGGGCGGCTGCCGTCGCCGGCATTTGCGCCAAAGTATTTCAAGCGAAAAATCACACTTTGACATTGTCTGCTGGCCCCGAAGGCGGAGTGGAATGGAGCTGTTCCGGGATTGGGGTCGCCCCTGTGGATGGTTGGGTGTTTGATCTGCTGCCTGCCATAATTATTGCCAATAAACGTCGCCTCGTTCCCCGGCTCCGTCCCCATTTTCCCCGGATAAAGAGAACGCCCCCTTTTGTGGCACGCAATGCCGCGGGCGCAAAAACACTTTGTAATATTTAGGCCGGGAAAGAGGTGGATTCCACACAATTCTGGGCTCGTTGCAGAGAGAAAAATTGTATATATAGTTAAAGCCAAACAGAACAAATTGTGAAATGCCTTGAATAGTTTTAAAAATTTGGTTGTAACTATCTGTTTTCGTAAAGTGACTTGACTTGATCAATTTAATAATCATTAAATGGATATTGGACATTCACTACCGATACTATATGAATATTCCGATATTTTTATGCATTGCCAAGACATTTTTTTGAGACAAAATAATGGAGTTTCCAATGAGATAGGTGTTTAAATATTCAATAAAAATTTAATATCACAGAAAATATCC
The DNA here is from genome assembly GCA_008042675.1 of Drosophila seguyi. NCBI lineage: Eukaryota > Metazoa > Arthropoda > Insecta > Diptera > Drosophilidae > Drosophila > Drosophila seguyi. The sequence goes on along the minus strand of VNJU01010581.1, from coordinate 45,373 downwards.
GTAAGTAGAAGTTCTAGTAAACCAAATGTTCGTGTTCAACGTTTTAAAAAATTTTTATTTTTTGGTCAAGTGTTCCTCTTTGTGTCAAAAGGCAAAGTCAGAGATGATTGGGGGTTGGTGTCCTCCTGGTGTTGGGTATTACCGGGGGTGGATGCTGGGACGCTGGGTTGCTGGGATGCCTGGATGCGCGGCATCGTCTGTGGGTGACATTCCCGAATTTCATTTGCCAAACTCAGCTCAACCGCAAGCGCCCATCAAATTTCGTCACGGAAAGTGTGTAAATAAGTTCACTACACACATTTGATTGAGTGAGCCATTCCAGTTACCAGTTACCAGGTAGCTGGTTGAGGGTACCTGGGATCTGCCTGGAAATTGGTAATTAAAAATCAAGAATGTTTCTCTAACCATTTAATTCAATTTTACGGCCACACTCAACTGGCTTTCCCCGGCAAACCGGCAAACACAGATTAAATGCTGGTGAGTTTTGAAATTTGTAAAGGTTTAAGGACCAAGGAGATGGGCCGTATTGTGTGTGTGTGCTCGTGCCCGATGGCCAAGGATAACTGTCTGTCTGTCCTGATCCTGGCAAGACAAATGGGGGTGCAAATCGCCCATGGAACTCGCTTACTCACTCATCACTGACCCGGTCTCTGGAGTTGCGGATGCATTTAATTTATTATTAGAATTATTTATGACAATCGCCGGGGGTTTGGGTGATCAAAAGCCGTTATTGTTAAGTTTATTAGGGTAAAAGGGGTGCGACCGAACCAGTCAGGACACTCCAGGGCCGGGGCACAGTGGTTGTCATTTGTTGGGTTACGAAGGGTACTTGAAGGGGTTTTTTTATTGTTTGGAATGCCTCTGATTAATTCTTTTTACCTATTTTAAGTAGAGGAAATAATTCAAATAATTAGATTTTAAATGTTTAACTTTAATTTTAATTAATTTGTTATTACCTTAAAATAATTCCTAGGAGGTACTCAAGAGTTCAACAACTTCTTATGGTTTTAGTATCAAGTTTATAATTTTATACAAATCAGAAGACTGTACAAAGTATTTCCTGTTTATGCCCCACTGTACCCTCACAAAGTTTCACAGTTTTGACAGATAATTTTTTATTTTCCTTTTTTTTGCGGGTAAAAATACGATTTGAGAGAGTGGAAAAAATGATCAAAAACAGCCAAAACGCATAATTCATGCATCGGCTGGCTATATGGCTACATGCCACTCGAGATAAATGGCAGCCTGGCGAAATAACGAGCCGAAACTGACCGCCGGACAGGACCCAACACAATGACTTGACACACACTTGAGGCCACAACAGGATAACGAGGGGCTGGGGGAAAAGGATAATGTGTATGCGACAGACAATAATTTTTTGTATCTAGCGGCGGGTTGAATTTGTTTTCGATTTGCGTGAAAGTGAAATATGTTTTGGTGACATTAAGCCGACGGAATCAGGATTAGAGGCAGCGACAGCATCCAGCGTCGAGGACAAAAGGACCTTCGCTAGCCTTTATGTGCGGCACGTGCTCCCCGCTTGTTTCCTTTTTTTTGCGTCTCTCCCTCTCAATAAGTAGCGAATTTTTTAAACATTTGAAAATGTTGTTATCCCCGCTCTGTTGGAGAGTTATTTAAAATTTAATTTAGCATTTGATTCTCTGGCACTGGCATATGCCAGCATTTTCATCTGTAAAGGATTAGTGCCGCTCCTCGCCTGTCACCTTCCCCGGGCACGGCGTCACGACTTTCGGCTACAAGGATATATGCAGGATGGCCGGGAAAGGAGACAAGTCAAGACATTTTTATGCAAATTTATCTCATTACGCGCCGCCTTGCAAAGTTATTTTCAGAGTGAATTTAATTAAATTAAATTAAATATTCAACACATGGCTGGAGCAGCAGCAGAGAGCAAGGATAACTTTTGCAAGATGCCTTCAACAACCTGTAATTAATATTTATACTCAAGTCCTGTGCATAATAACTACATTTTGGCCACAAAATTAGGCAGTTTGAGCACGTAGGTGCTTCGATTATTTGGTAATTAAAAAAGGATTAAACTCGGGATAGGAGATGATCGAAGATGATAAGACTTCATTATTTTTTTCTTAAACTTAACAAAATTGAAGAGAACTTTCAAACTAAATGAAGAATATTTACAAAAAATGATTCTAAAAGCTTTATGTTTTAAGGAGAATACTTGGCATTTTCCTTAGTAAACCCCGATTAGAGCACCTACCTCAAGTGGCAGCTGAGGCAGCCGCCGCAGCCTCAATACCCCCGGTATCCCCTTTGGATCCTTTGTATGCCCAACAGGATATCGGGACAAAGCCCGCAGCGCCGGAGCGGAGCAAGGCCAGCAATTATTTGTGGCATTCCGTTTCAAAGGAATTGTGTTTGTGCTTTGCTATATCTTTTAAATACAATTTATAAAGCACGCGCCGCTGCACAGAGATGGAAAGTTGGTCCTGGCCCGGGGGAGTGGGGAAAGTGGTAGTGAAGGGGGATGTAGGGGGACTACCTGGCACAATGGGCCAGATAAGAAGGCGGCCATTTTGTTTATGCGCCGCGCACAAAGAAAGTCAAGGGGCGGCGCCTCTCGCTTTTTAGTGCGAAAATAATTGTAAAATCTGCAAAATGCAAAGGTTTTCAGTGTTATTTTCCTTTTTTCCCCGAAGGCAACACACAATGGATGCCGGCCTCTTGAGGAGTGAAAAAAAATCGAGAGAAACGACGCCTTTGTGAGGCATTTTGCACCGCTTTCAGTACGGCGGACTCTGTGTGTGGTAAAATTGCAATTTAATTGCAGTTAAATTGCTCGCAATTTGCTCGGAAAACCCACAAGAAAAGCATAAAGAGAAATCAGCAAGGTAAACAAGCAACTAGAAATAAGAGCGGGGGCGGGAGGAAAACTAACAGGCAGTGGAGGAACAGCGATGAACTCGAGTGGTTTTTCATTTCGCAGGCGGTTCACTCTAGTGGAAAAAAAGGTTAGGAAAATGTATCTAAAGGACACGGATCTTGGGTCTATCCAATTGTGTGGGAAGGTCCTTGCCAGGCACTTGAGTCTCCCCGGTTTCTCTCGATATCATTATTATTATTTGTTTGCCATTTTGTATGTGGAAATGTCCCCGCAGCGTTTATTTTCGAATTTATGCTGGAATAAACGCAAATAAACAAATTGCTTATCAAAATACAGAGATGTTTGGATTTTTTCCCAGGCATTATTATTATTATTCCTCTTGTTATGATCCCCCAGATAAGTATCTATTAGCTGGTGAGCTGCAATTAGCCTCAAACTCGGCCTCTAACCCCTTCGCATGGTGCGTACAGTGTGTTCCCGCAGGCCGGGCCGGATTTACTTTATTTATGGAGCTGGTGCTGGTCGCTGCATCACCTTGGTTATCCGTTTCAGCTATTTAATTTGGTTATTGTATTCATTGACACAAAAGCCAAACCAGCCAGCCGCCTGCTGCGTGTTTTTTTTTGGTGCCTTGCCAACTGCCAGCAGCAAATAAGCGCCGGAAAACAAAACAGCCTCCCATCCCCACAGTGCACTGAGCGAAAGCAGCTCAAGAAACTTACATTTGAATCAAAAACCAATTATATTTAGGTTCAGCCACAATATACAGCATATTGTTACTCACAAATGAATTTAAAAAAAATATTCTTGTAGATTTTTTAGAGGTACATTAATTAGATTAGTTTAGATTAAGATACCTACATGAATTTTTTATATTAAGAATCTATAGTATTAAAGTCTAGTATTTCTATGTCGTACTTCTGAGCTTAAAGAATAGACTTTTAATGAACTTCAAGTTCTTTTAAAAATATGAATTTAACTTTAAAAGCGACACATATAAATTCCATTCAAGAAATATTAATAATGTAATTAAAGTGTTTTATTTTCTTATCATCAACGATTTGTTTTAATGAAAGTATTTTACTATTTGTGTTCTGCTGTTCTGTTTTATTTGAGTTTTGTTAAATGGTTTTACCTCGATGCAGAAAAGAATAATAATTTTAGGCAGTAAATGAGAATAATTTGCAGATTTTGCATATATTTTTTCTTCAATTATAAAGAGAATATATATAAAAACACAGCCCAACGGATACACAGTTTCCCAGCTCTCTCCTCTATTGTTAATATAAAATTGTAAATACAATAATAAACAATAAAACTTTATTTAGATAATTGTTAGTAAGTTCCAACCTTTCTCTCAGTGCAACCTCATCACCACTATTACCGAAACACCGCACTGAAACCCCGGCTAAGGCCAGGCCGGCAATGTGTTTTAGTTGAGTTTATGAATAAAATTATACCAGGACTCTCGCCGTGGGCAGGCGGGGTCAGGCTGGCTGCTGGCTTTGGAAGGATGCGGAGGACGCTCTTCCCGGGCACATATCAACGCCGAACAATGGATAATAAGCGTATCCACTTAATGGTTGCCAAGGTGCAGGCGAGGTGGAGCCTTTGGGTGGGATTAGCGTTCGCTCGCACTGGCATTTCGGATCTGCGAGTGCCAAACACGCGGTCAAATGCCAGTAAACAATGCCCACAGAGGGGCTGGGGGTGTGTGGTTGTGTGGGTGTGAGGTGTGAGTACGCGTGTGTGCCAAAAATCCTTTGGCCGTAATCAAGCGGAAAACAGCACAATGACTATATCTACAATATATATCTGGGACAATGGAAGACACTGGCTGCAGGCAGGCCGGGGGTTGGCAGGAGGAAAGCTGGCGATTGTCAGATGGAAAAACAAAAGGATTTAACAACAGACACACACACTGATCACACACACACACACACGTACACCCAGGTTAATGAGTGGCACACCAGTGCAAAGGGGGGCGTGGCACTCAGCCTACATGCAAAACAGATAAAACAGTTACAAGAAGCAGCCAGTTGTCGTGGCTCGAAATTTGAGTTCAGCAGAGAGAGGGTTGCTACAGAAATTACTTTGAGTTAAAAGAGATGACATATAAAACTTTTATCATGATATATGTATATAAAGTAACAATATTACTTTATATTTTGCTAAAGGGTTTTATATAACATTATATCTCTTATATCTCAATCAATTTACTTTGGTTACTTTTCTTGATTTTCCAATTGCAATTTAATTGATTTCTTATGAAATCATAGTTTTTTAATGTTCATTATAAATCTTTAATCGAAATCAGAAACTTTATAAAATATTTTCCTTAATCTATTATTGTTTTAATCGTATTCTTTGTTAATTTGCTAAACAGTGAAATATGTACAAACAGAAGAGATACATTTAGCATAAGGCACCCTTATTTATAAGTTCTAAACACGAATTTCTGGCTTTAATAAACATTTTTTACTAGTAACAAGTTAGTATATATCCAGTTTAATTTTTAAATTGCTATAAAACCGTAAGCACTCTTAAAATCTTAACACATTTATTAAAAAACCTATTTAAAAGCAGCTTAACTTGGCTCTGCAATAGGAAGCTCTTATTAATCATCTTTGCTTTTGTTATAATATTCAAAAGAATTTAATATAATAAATTCCGCAAGGCACACATTTCCCACCCAATGTCTTTATTTTATGCAAATGTAAATTGTCAACCCTCGCGGAGTGGAAAATGTCAATAAGTTGCAGACAAATTGTAGCTATCTCACTCGCCCTCCCAAAGGCGAGACCAGTTCGGATTCGCAAACACATTGCGCATACGCCACGATGGTCGTTATATATCTGCAGGGATCTGCAGGGTGTATGGGAGGACTGCAATTGTTGCCTTTGATTTGGGAACTGGCTAAACATAGAACTAATTATGCGGGCGAATAATTGATAAGTGCCTAGAAATTAATTGACCTTTTGTTAAAGATGTTATGTATTTACAGATATTCCTTGATAAATATAAGAAAAGAGGATGAGAAAGTGAGACCAAAACTAGGCTGGGTGTCTTGTATTTAATTATGTCGAAGGGTTAGGTCTAAGAAATATTTTAAATATTTTTTTCTCTAGAATCTAGACAGCAGTAAGACTTAGTTTAATTACTTCTCATCTAGTTAATGTAAAAGGGTTACTTAATATGACGTTTGGCGCATACAATTCATTATTCCCTTGCAGGGTATTATTTTAATATATTTTACTGTTAATAAAAACGACCATCTAACAGTCTAAGGACAAGATAAAAATATATAAAGAATCCTTAATTGAGAGAGAGCGGAATTCTTGCATTTTCTTTTTGGTCAAGTTATTTGCGGAATTGCATTTGGCTGCCAACTTTTCTGCTAATTGCTCGCCGCGCTAATGACTCTAAGCTGCTGGCTGGATCCAGGATTCCGGATACTGGCCACTAACTACCGAACACGCCCCCACCGAGGGCACCGAGGACCACTCGCCAGCTGCCATTTGCGGCAACTAAGCGCAATTAATTAACAAACCCGAGCGAAAAAGGGACAAGGAATAGAAAAAAATTATACAAAATGTTGGTACTTCATAATGCCGCATGGCGGTCGTGTCCCCACGCTCACGGCGAGTTGGCTAAAGAAAATGCAGCTTAATGCTGAATTAATTCCAATTACCACATCCTGCTGCCTGGCCCCATCCTCTGGGCGGGATCCTTGACCATCGACACTCGGCAGCTGGCCAGTAATTTAGCCGCTAATGCGCGGAGTGCGGCCAACAAAGGCAGCCGCACGCGCTGACCTCCAGCGCAGGTACACGGCGAGAAAAGGTTTTGAGAAAGAAATTATATTATCTAGTAAGTAACCTTGTACAACTTTTCTGCTAATTTAAGAATTTTTATAATCAATTTCCTCATTACTTTTCTCGCACTGCAGTCGCCACTCACCATTGCCATGGCCTTTTGTGCGAGGTTTCAACATGAATTTATTTTATATAAAAATTTTCCGCCTTTTTTCCGCCCTGGCCATCGGCCACTTGTTTGGCTTTGAGATGAATCACTAATTAATTATTAATTAAGTTGGAAAAATAGTCCCCTCCCATTCCGCTCCTCTCTTTGCATTTCAGTTTTGAAACTTTTGAAAGTATTCCAATTTTCTAGCATTTTTCTCTGCTTCGCAGAAGTTCTGCCTGGCGGAAGGAAAACTTTTGTGCAGAACGGGAAAAACTTTTGGCACAATGTGTCGCCTACCAGAGACGGCCACGCCCCTAGCCTTCTTTTTTGTATTATTTTGTAGAGAGAGCGAAAAGTTTTTACTGTCGCATTTCTCCAACTCCAGAGCAGACTCCCGGGAACTGGGCACTAAAATGCAGGCTTTCAGTGAAAGAAAACCCCATCGTTAGCAGGTCCTTGGCAGGGATATAAAGGCAAGGCAGGAGCTGGCGGCTGCTTAAACAAAAAGCACGTGTCCTGGAGCTCCTTTCACGGGGAATACGAAACTGACCTTCCGACGCGGACACTGGCCATGTGCAAATTGTAAACTGCAAGAACACACTCATGTCCATGTGGAAAAAAGCAGGGGAAAAAAGAGCGGAAAACACAAGAGAACGCAGCTCAGAAAAGCGCAAACATTTATATTTAATTGGTGGTTTTTGTGGCCGAGAAGTGGCAGTGGCCAGTGGCGCACCACCCCACCGCCCTGCCCTGCACCCCGTGGCCTTGTGTCTACCCAATTGAGTTTCAAAGTTGCAATTAGAGCAGCTTCACTGAGCGACTGCCCAGATTTTCATAGGGCGATGTAGGTATATGTATAAATGGTTAAGTGGATGCACAGTAAAATAAAATATTTAGCAATATTAAACTACATTTTATATGAGAAAAGTAAACTCTTAGAATAATATAGAAAATAAAAAATTATGTGCTCCATATTAATCTTTAGCAAATTAAAGTATATAAGTTATTTTTCTGTACAAATATAATTACTTTAAAAGTACGTAGTCTTAATTTTCCATTTCAAATTACTTTTATTTAGTTGTTTATTTTTTATCATTATTTTCTTCCCGTGTTTAGGTGGGCAGGTGGCCCAGGTGAATTGCTGAATTGGTGGCTGCATACAATGGAAACAGTTGAGATTGGGGCAGTGATGCAGTGAGCAAGGAGGGAGCAAAGAGTTCGGGGCACGGAGAAAAGGAGCCCCAGGGGCAGAAACAATGCACATTCAAAAGAAACAAGTCGCAGACCATTAAACTCGAATAGAATTTCGGACCGAAGAACATTCAAGAGCAAACTGTTTTACAAAATACCGAATAGGAAATGTATGTTTATTTAAAAGAGCGGAGGGTATACTGGAGTATATTATTAAATGAGAATATAAAACAGGGAAAGGGTTCTTCCTTATAAATGTATAAAAGATTTCTCGAAGCTAAGCAAGTTTAATTTGTATTATCACAATAAATTTTGAATAAGTGAGGTCAATTAATAATTTTTAGTTCTCTATAAATTCAAGAGATTAGTTAGTTAACATATTTTCCATATTTTAAATAACCAAATAATTTTGCAACTTTACCAACTTATCTTTTTATCAAACTATCATTTTAAACTGCTTTAAATCACATTTTTCATTGTTTTTTATAGTTCACAGCTCTTGGTTTTCCCTGAACAATACCCCTGAAGTCAAAGGATTCCAGACCCAGCATTCCCCGTTCCCTTCTCGTCAGGTATTTCCATTCATTTCTTGTTGGTTTTTGTGGCTGGGAAGCTCTTTGAAACTAAGTACTTAATGCTGCATGGCAAACTAACTAACGCAATCCGAATCCGGAGCAAAGAGAGCTAAATGGAAATGAAAAACCAAATTCAATTTTACCCATTGCCTTTGACACGCAAATGTGCCAAGTGTTTGGGGCTGCACATAAAGAAAGAAATCTAAAAAAATATATAAAAAATGAAAATAATTTAAATAATAAAGGAAATTGACAAAGGAGAGCTATAGGAACTTTCAATGAACTTAATACAGTTTTAAAAATATATAAAAATAAACTGAAAATATAAAAAAACTTTCAAAGGGCGTTTATTTAGTTAAAGACTTTGTTTTTAATAAGTATTAAGAAGTAAAATTAAAGATATTTTATAATATATATGATTAAACAATTAAATATTGCCATAAGTTCTTAAACGTATAACATAAGATGTTAGAAAATTTTCTTTATTGTTTCCTGCTGAAAAAAAATCTTATCTTAAAGCTTTATGTAGTGTTTGAGGAGCTCAATCTCGTATTTCATATATTCCATATATATTTATTTTTAATTGAACGGGTTAATTAATATCTCTAAAAACCGCTGGTTTGAGTAGGGCAAAAAATATTCCAAGCTGGATATTATGCTTTGCTTTAAAATTCTAATGGATCTCGCTAGATGACTTTAAGCTTAAGTTTACTATTCAATTCTCCAGCTTCAGAGAGTCATTTTATTAAGCCTTGAATTTTTAGCATTTCATGAAATGCGATCCAAAAATTTATATAGATTTGTTTATATTTATTAACTATGCCAAATTATTTTCTGTTTAGCTGCACGACTGATGGCTTGGCTCCCCACTGAATGGCGAATGGGAATGCATCGAGGCTGACTCGTCGATGTTGACTTGATGTCGATTTCTTTACACGACATTTAATTGAGAAATAATTGAATAGGTCGTGTCAAGTGTTTGTTTGGCGTTTTGGCTGGCTGTGGTCTGAGCTCTGAGCTGCGAGCTGTTAGCTGTTAGCTCTGGGATGTGGAATCTGGGGGGGCATATCGATGGGCTGCCAGCCAAATTAGCTTTGTCAAAACGCGGCTGACACGGACGCGGGGCTGTTGAGTGGCGCGGAAAAGTCTATTGCAGCGTGAAAACGCCACACGAGCCGGGTCGCGTCGAGTCTCAACTGTTTAATGAAGTAGTCACAGTCGGCGGTGAAAGTCGAAGGGCCTTCGCTGGAAAAAAAAAAAACAAAACAAAACCCAACAGCCGCAGAGTCAAAGGAAAGGTGCAAAAAACACACACACAAAGAGCAAGTTCACGTGTGATTGGTATGTTTAATAAATCGTCCTGCGAGGTCGGGTCGAGTGAGGGGGGTGAGCAGGTCCTGATGCAGTCAGCCGAGCACTTATAATTGCAGTTGCAGTTTGCCAAATTGCATTGTCGCCTGCCTCACAAAAAAAAAAAAGAAATACGGCTTCGAGTTGCCGCGAAGGTGTGGAAATTAATCGGGCAGAAAGTAATCGAAGGATTGGGATTTACAGAGCCGGGGATTTGTGGTTAAATAATTGTAGATGTCTTCAGAACCTATTGGAAAAAATAAATGTTGAAATTGATGAGAATGGTTGATAATATTTAATCCAAGGTATTTGATAAGATTTTTGTGTTTGTTTTTATTATTTTAGAAGTTTTTGTTTTCTTCATGGCCTCAGTCATGCTACGCACTAAAAAGCGTTTAATTCATATCTTTATATCTTCAAAGCAAACGTGACTCCTCGTCATAATTTCCCCCCGATGACTCCACTCCATTCATGATCTTGAACTCGCAGCCCAGGTGCAGGTGTACTGGAATTATAAACATATTAAATGTGGAGAAGCTGGAAAGTTCCTCGCACAATTACGTCAGTCGGCGATCTGATGTCGCGCTCCAGGTAAACTATATATGCTAGACCCATTTTCCATGAATCCTAGGTCGCCTCGCGAGAACTGGTTTGCACAAGCCCCATACTTTTGGCATTTTCTATAAAAAGAGAAGTGATTATCGGTCTGTGCTCCATTTCTCAGTCGGAAGCAGAATGAATTACTCAAAGCTGGAACTTATTCGCGGGATGAGCAGCCTCTTCCTCCTCCTCCTCCTCCCACTGCTGGTGGTCATCGGAACCGAGGCAGCAGCATTGTGGCAACTACCAAAGCCGGAGCAAGTGCACCAAGATCTGGAGAGTTGCCGCCAGGCTACCCAAGGGGAGGAGGCAGCCACTCTGAGGTGTTTGGTCAAATCCCTGGGCCTCTGGACCGACGAGGATGGCTACCAGGCGCGGAGAATAGCCAAGATATTTGCCGGCCACAACCAAATGGAGGAACTGATGCTGGTGGTGAACTACTGCAACCGCAGGGAGGAGCGGAAGTCGCAACCGGACGAGTGGGCTTTGAGGGCCTACAGGTGCGCCACTTCCGGTAGATTTGGACATTGGGTCAGGGATTATATGAAGCCAAAGGAGGAATTGATTTAGTTATAATGTATTTAGTTAATTATAATATTTTTAGTAATAAACTGTATAAAAAAAATAATTAAGCCAGAAAAGCAACTGAAAGGCATTTTTTAAAGCTCATTTGACATTTTCATGGGTTAACTACATATATAAACATTTCGAAATTCCGCATTTGCCAGGTTATTTTAAAGTTTATTTAAATTTTTTTTGAAATTAAAATTTGAAAAAATAAATTGGAATTTCTTTTTCTTAGTTTTTAGTGCTTTACTGTCGCCATCTATATTTGAGCGGAGGCGTAAATAAAACTAAATTCGAGGTGTGGTTACATATCAGACAGCTAAGCAAACATAAAAAACCGAAATTTGTACAACTCCAAACATTAACCAGCGCTTTCTATATCTATCTAAAGCCAAATAAGCATTTATAAATAACAAAAAATAATTATAAAATATCTAGCTTAAGTCTTAAAAATCCCAAAATCAAAAAAAAAAAAAACAATTCTAAAGGCAGGCGCCATCTATGTTTGAACACGAGTCAAGTAAAAGCGTAACCGAGGTGTAGTGTTACATCAGTCAGCTAACAAAACTAAGCAAAAACACTAAGAAAAAAGAAAATGGAAAATAACTTTCCTTAAACAATTGAAATCAAAAAAAGATTGTTTTATTTTCGAATTGAACTTTTGACAATCGATCAGGATGGTTCTGGTTCTGGCTGGCGGGGGCTGTGAGTCGCCCCAATCCTGTCCCTCTAGACCTGAACACTGTGCTGGACCAGGCGCAGATTGGCGTTCATGAAACACATGCCGGCGTGGTAGGCCTTGGCGCAGGAATCGGTCTCCTTGGAGTGCGTCTCGGCGCAGTGGACAATCTTCTGGTGCGTCTCATCGTTGTGATCCACGGTCGAGCCCGCGCCCGAGAGCTGCACGTGCACCTTGTGGACATCGAAGCCGTGCTCGGGGTCGTAGAAGCCGAACTTCTCGAAGACGCACTCCAGGTAGCAGTGGGTGACGGCATCGTCGGGGTACTGCCACTTCTTGTATTGCTCCACCAGCTCCGCGGAGGCGTGCACCTTCTCAGCGCAGAAGTGGCGATAGGTCACAAGATCGTCGTGCGTCTTGACGACATAGCTCATGTCGTGGTGACCCGCCTCGTGGTGGGCCCACCCAAGGGCGGGGATCAGGACGAGGACGAGGAGGAACTTCATCTTTGCTCTGGCACAATCAGCTGCAAACTGCATTTGTCTTCGATCTCTGCCTGGGCATTTATAGGGCGGCGAGACTGCATCGCATCCTAATCTGCGAATTGAATTAACCTCCTGCCAGGTGACTGACTGACCGCCACGATTATTGGCCTTATCGGGGGTCAGGGGTCGCAACGATCACCTGCCCAGCTGTCAACAAGGCCCTCCCGCCCGACCGACTGACTCACGGCTTATCACCGAAAAGTAAAGTGACTTTGAGCAAATTCCAATTTCATTTCAATTCGAATTATGGATTGCTTTGAGTAATAATAATCCGAAAAGTAAAGAACAGCACATATAAGTCTACACAGAGAAGCGTTTCGAATGGAAATTAATTATTTTATTGGTGATCGATTTACAATCTTCAGTTTCCCAAAGTAAGCTTCTATTTTATTTTATAAAAGACTACTTTTATTATCTATATTCATTTAAATTCCCTTTTTTATTTTATGATATCAAATTAAACCGATAAACCAATAAGTCATTAATATAAGCTAATATCAACATAACACAGCTTCATTGCCCCCATAAAGCACATAATAAAATAATCAAGGGAATAGCTACCAGTCATTCTTTTATTTAGGGTTTGTTTTTTAAATCAAAAAACAAAAACAACCCGAACAACAAAAGGGAAAGCGAAAGTTCAGTCAGAAACCAAGAAGAAAACGCGCCAGGAGGTCTCGACCCGCCCACAAAAGCAATAAAATCAACAACAAAAACCTCAGCAGATCTTCAAACGCTCGGAACTGACCCCAAGAGAGCGAAGTCAGCTTCCATGGCACGAGGGTATGTGGCCTGCTGACATGGTGGATGCGGGTGGAGGACCCGGCCGCATCGGATTGGATCAGCTCCGACCTGACACTTATCACCTTTGACAGTGAACGTGACGGCGGCGAATAAAAAAAAGACTATTATTTAGAGAAAAACTGGGTTTTACACTTAAAAAAGAAGGAATTTATTAACTTAAATAAATAATTTTAAATGGTAGCTTTAATTAGTCTAGTTTAAGTACTTTAAATTATAATTAAAAACTAGTTCTTAGACCTTCATTTGCACTTGAAAGTAAATATTTGTTTAAGTGCATTGTTGAATAATTATAAATTATATAAATACATAAAAGTAATACTTGTCATTGTGGCTATTTTAAAAATTAATTTAAAATTCGTCAACACACTTTTAATTCGTTTTTTTTAATTAAATAAATTCATAGCTTAGTGGTCTATTATATGAAAAATAAATCATAACAATTAGGTAGGTTTAGGCTTGTTTATATTAATATATTTAAATATAATTGTGAGTTTTATGATTGTAAATAGCATTTAAATACATTTCCTAATAGCAAGCACTTCCATTTTTTTTTTTTTGTGTTTTCAAGTATATATAAAAAATTAGTTTAACAACAAAAAGTGTGTGTGGGTAGCCAGTCCAAGCCATCTCAGCCAGCAACCGTGTGTTCTGAGCCAGAGTTCGCCAACGAAACGAAAGTGAAACCCGCTTAGAGCCCATTTGTTATGGCCCCGAGAATAAAGACATGTTGTGGCCACGACAATTGCATTTCCCGAGAGCCGTGGCTGTAGCCGTGGAGAGCTGAACAAATTCCTAGAGACCCAGTTGGTGTTCATTGCGCCTCGATTCTACACTTTCGCCCGGTTTATTGCATTCATTAAAGGCCCCGAGAGCAATTAAATCGAAGCTAATGAAAATGCCTCCTTCAATGGGAAAGCTATTTGGGTTTGTATTAATTTGTGTAGTTTTGTTTTGGTTCATTCGAAGAGGGAATACCCTGAGGCTGAGGGTATAAAGTGTAAAGAGAAGAAGTATATTTATTGCAGATACTTTCTTCAGGCTACAGGCAAACTGTTCAGTATTTAAACCTATTTCTAAGCCCAGTATCTCTGGCAAAGAGCCACGCAAGGTTAGCCGAAACTAGGCCAAACTCCCAGAAGTTCCTGGCCATTTATTTGCCAGGCTTTATGGCCAGAAAGCACACCACGACACCGCCACCACCGAAGGTATAAAAGGCTGCCCATGGAGCGCGCGCCCAGCGCTCGCTTAAAGACCAGGTCCAAGTCCCAGTCAAGTCTCAGTCTCCGCCGAGTTCCCCATAAAGAAACGCGCGTGCGCAGCGGCAGAAAGAGTCAGTTGGTCGTCGGCAGCCTCCGCGTAGAGTCACAACAGTCACAGAGCCACCGAGTCATACTCCGGTCCGTCAAGGAGCACTTTTGCATGTGCAGGCACAGTGCACTTTGTTTGTTTGTATTTTGTATTATTTATAAAGCAACTTGTTTTCAAAGTCATTACGTGTCGTGACGCCGCCAATTGTGAATTCTTAAAAAGCAAGTGCAAGTGCAGTTGCAGACAATCTATATTTATACATATTTTTGGGGATTTTGTGGAGCTTCCTCAGTGCCTCCATCACCTGGTCTGCATACGAAATCCGGAGGAAATCCATAAACAAGGGCAGCCACTATGCAAATGGAAAAGGTAAGCGAGCGGCGGCTGAGTGATGCCTTTGATCACCCACACAACCCCCTCCAGCCCAGCACTTTCACTTTCCGGCATAATCTTAGATTCAGATTCAGGTTCAGACTCCAGGTTTAAGGTTACAGCGGCTAGCATTTACTGCCTTTGAACTGGTCTTAGCCATGAATGCGACTGAGTCAGCGTCTAAGCCAGCTCAACAACGGTTGGCCAAATGCAGGCCACTAAAAGTCAGGCGAGCCCAGCTCATGGCTCATAGCTCTTGCTTTTATGGCCAGAAGTATGTCCAGAAGGCTAGAAGCTGTGTCTATTCTAATGAGTTCAAAGGAAGGTAAAGTGCTCAAGCCAAGCTTTAAATACTCTTGGAATTGCTAAATTGAATGAGACTAGAAGAAACTTCATAAATATTAGCTATGAAATGAAAATATTTAAATGGAATTAACTAAAAAGGAATTTAAAACAACTTTTTAGTTATATTTATAATTAAATATACGAGATCTTAACTTGAAAGAAAACTTTATTGAACTGCAGAGTTTACTTATCTTTTGTTAATTAGACGAAATTAAACGATATTAAAAGAAGTAAAGTAAAAAACTCGAAACAACATTGAAATTATTTATAGCAAATATATTTGCCTCATAGAGAGTATTATTTCTTCTAGTTTTACTCTCCAGAACGCCACTTGAATAGTTCAATCCTGCAATCAGTTATGTAAATTTTACAGAGACTGGATTTACAAGGCATAGTTTTCACGTTTTCCAGTTCACTTAATAGTTTCAACACAATTACTAAGTACTATTAATGAGTGCTAACGTATGCCATTAATTAAACAATTACAACAATTAAGCAATATATAAATACATATGTGGAAAGATGGAAGGGAATATGTGATAGAAAGCTTGTTAGGTGAAAATATAAAACCAGAAATAAAATATGAAAATAATGTATATTAAATTAAACAAAAACTGATGTTATCGAGGTAAGAAATTACCTCTTAATTCTAAAAATTTGTGATATTGAATTTGGAGACAAAAACAAGGTAGAAAATATTTATTTATTAGTTTCTTATTAGGAAAGATGGTTTGAAATGCTATTTAAGTCAAGTGCCACCGGCATTTAAAATGTATAAATAATTCTTATTTTCGTATTTTAAATACTTAACTTTTTCAAGCATTTTCATAGAGTAAAAACATATTTAACGGAGCTGTTCAAGAACCCCAGTCAGGTCATTTCAGTTCATTTCACAGTCAAAGCCCATTGACTCACATGACCACCCACCCAATCGAGATGTGACTCTCGATTTCTTGGCGGGCCTATGGGAAACACCCATGGCCAAGATCCAAGACCAAAGACCGAAGATCAAACTATTCGACTATTCGACTATCACTTTTAACGCAAACACATTACAATGGCACTCGAGTTGGCCCAATTTTCGACAAAGTGGAGTGGAGCTGCACTCCGGCACTTGATCAATCTCGGCCCGATGCCGATCATTACGATTATTGTCTGGCGGCTGTGGCTGATTCCACTCAATTCGATTTGAATCGCTTGGCGTCGATTTAATTTCACTGAAATCGAAAACGAAGCTAGAAAACAGAAAAGGAAAAGCGTTGAAAATTGCTCTGGCAATGGAGATCATGATCGAGTGGGTGGAGTGTCGGAGTGGCCCGAGGAAAGTCAAAGTGAAATGCGCATGGAAAGCAAGGCAAATTGCCAGTCAGCCTCCGTCAGGGCGGCCAAGCCCAGCTCTGGGTAATCCGAGTGATCCGACTGGGCGACTGGGCGACTGGGGATCAAGATCAAAACAGAAAAACGCGGTCACAGTTCCGCGGATCGCTCCAGTGCATTTGCATGCTCCAGTACCACGACGAGAGCCCAGTGGAGCAACTCGTCTAACCGGACCTAGACGCTCCATATCTGTGTGCCAAAGGAAAATACCTTTGGCTTGGGCTCCCTGTTGAACCCATGCACTGGAAACTATCAACAAATAAATTAATTCAATTGTTTTCCTTGCCAGAATAATTATTATTTTCGAAATGCTAACAAACATGTGATCTTTCTTAAGAGGAAAATGGTTCTTGCTTGGTTTTCTCTAACCAGAAAAAATATTCTGAGCCTGATAATGCTCAATGTGATATGGATAATATTTAAAATTTTGACATATCAATACTCAAACTTTTGTTCTTAGTGTATTGTAAGGCTACAAATATTCCCCCGTCCGGTTTGAACTCCGGCAATACGTAATCCAATTAAAGGAACAATCTACATTTCAATTCAGAACTAATGAAGTGTAGAGAATTCGCAACAAAGGCTGACATGTGTTGATTGTTTCGCCCAACGCCGCCGACTGCAGCCCCATTTGAAAGTATCTTTTGGGTTTCTTCTGGCGGGGTTTCTTCTGGTCCCGATCCGAGCTCCCATTAGTAACGAGCCACGGCTTCCCTGTCGAGCAGCTCCCAACTTCCGTCAAGAAACGCCAGCACAATTGTGCGTAGTCCAAACAATCCATTGATTGATTGTCGATCGATATGGCGATCAATTAAACAGATTACGATTTTCATTGAACAATATAGATTTGTAGGTATGTGCAGAGCGACAAATACCAGGGACAGCTGTCAATGGAAAACTGTAGCCACTTGTATACAGCTCTGAGAATTCTGATTTATTCTTACAGCGAACGCTTCTGATTCTGCTGCTGGGCTTGGTCGTGGCTCTGCTGGCGGATTCCTCGCTTGCCGCCCGCCGCCTGCGAAAGAAGCCCAAGGTCTACAATGCCCTGATCACCACGGACGACAACCTGACCTCCAGCCGGGCGTATCCCGTCATCCAGCCCACGATCCATGAGCCGGGCTATGCCCCCTTTGGACCCTACAATCCCTACGGCTTCTACAGTCCTCCGCTGGTGAGATTTGGCCAGCCAATCGTGCCAGGCTTAATGCCCAATGAAAGGGTGAGTCTTAAGGTTTCCCTTATAATTATTTAGTTTTAGATTTAGAATATATAATTATGTATATAAGAGCAGTTCAAAATATTAATTGGTACTAAAAATTAACCCTTAAAAATTCCTATAGAAATAATTGCAAGCTATCATTTTAATCATTTGTATTTATAAAAACAGATTAATCTTGCGAAAGGTCCGATTAGATTTATATATAATATTTATAATATAAAGGCTATCTATTAACCTGATGCCTATATTTTTATTTCGACATGAAACCAGTTTTTTGAGGCAACTTAAAGTGCTATTAAATCTAGTACAACTAATAATGGTGTCTTATTCGATCTACAATCTTTTCTATCAGAAATAATTGAAAGTAATTTTTAAAATGGGTTTTAATTGTGCCATCAAGTCTGCCATTTTGAATCCATTAAACCTTTAAAGTTTAAAAATAAAACTTGTACAATATTCACTCTACAGCTGCCGTATCCCCTGCCCACTCCCTCGCAATATCCCGCTGGCTTTGCGCCCTATGAGCCCCAGCCACCTGCCGAAGCCCCTGTGGAGCAGCAGCCCTTGCCACAGGCGCCACCTGGAAGCCTGGAGCCCAAGGAGGTGCCCAAGGAGCAGATGATGCCACTACCCCTTAACCAGCAGGGTTTGCCTCCCGTGCTTATCCCTCTGCCGTCGCAGTTTCGAGGACAACCCATGCACCTGCCTCCATACCCGTATAGCCAGTATCCCGTGATTTACGACCAAGCGGGATATATACGCCAGAACTACCTGCCGCCCTATGACTATTATCCCAGCCATGGTTACCCCACAGCTGCTCCAGCTGCCACACCCCCGACGGAAGAGGAACAAACACAAATTCAGCCTCAAATTCAGCCCCAAATTCAGCCCCAAATTCAGCCACTCCCCTTGGATAACCTGGAGCCAGCGAAGCCCAGTTTCGAGGACATCCGCAACGGATCGGCGAGCAAAAATACCGCCGTTCCGGATGTCCCGCCGCCGCCAATACCATCGGGACCGAAGCGCCCGAGACCCGCGGATCCGGACAACTGATACACCCGGATAAATCCGGTCACTCAGCCGCCTCCACAAACACGTATTTATTACCATTTCGCTTAAGCATAATAATATCGATTCCGAAGCATTTGTATAATGTGTCGCTAAGTAAGAGTTCATCCAGAGATAACGAAATAAATAATTTTACAAAAAAAAACCGCAGCAGCAGCGGTGAATGAACTTGGAGAGGAGGAGTGCATGCCAGTTCCCCCGGGGCTTTCCTCTGGGAATTATCTGGGTTTATCTGGCGGTTTAAGGGGCCTATATAAATGAAATGGGTATTGTTGAACAGTTACAGTTTGCACTGAAAGGGGTACAAAGAATGAAGCTGTCCCTGCTGCTGGTCCTTTGCTGCTGCCTCTTGGGGTTGGGTAAGTGAGCTTTTCTAGATACATTTTAAATGTATAATATTTCTGCTTTTAAAATTTATGAAATTCAATTAAAATCTCGATCCTGTATTTGTAACATTCCTCAGAATGTGAGTTGTTAACATTCACCCCATAAATACATAGCAAAAAAATACCACAATTTTTGTATGTTATTAATTTTTATAAATTTCTTGTCAAAATTTGGATTTTAAGCCATTGGCGACTCTATATTGGTGACCATGCCACCATTCATACGAAGTCGCTATAGTCTGCGTTGGCGTAAGACCACAAGCACCACAATTGCTCCGCCTGAAGCCACCACTGTACCGGCCTTACCAGCCCAGGAGGCAGTGACTCCCAGCGTTGCGCCCAAATTGGCCACCTCCACTGCCAATGTGGATTACGATTATTATGGCAATGGTGAATCCGATAATACAGTGCACAAGTAAAGACAATTAAAACTGCCAAACACTTATATCCAGCGTGGGCTAAGGACCCTACAAAATATATTAGCGGACATCACCGTACAGCATTTAATGTATAAAATGAAATTTTCAATGAAATAAACTATAACCTCTTAATCGTAATCTTATATGTTGCTAAAATAAAAGTGTGGTCTACATGAAACTATTAAAAAGAATTTAAATAATTTCAAAACGGTGATTAATATTTATAAAGTATTTTAAATAATTTTCATTTTGTCTAACTCTTAGTTAGTTACTAAATAAATTCATTAATGCAAACTATTACTAAATACTTAATTAAGATTATTTTACCAGGAATTTAAGAAATTCTATAATAATTGTAAGAATTTTTATTTATTTCTTTTTATCTCCACCTGAAATTATTTAATAAAAACTACAATATATTTTATAAACCCAGTTGAAAGTTGTCTTTAGACAAAACTCGGCAAAAAAAACTTGTATAAAGAATCTTTATTATTGATCCCCTAAAAATTTCAAGTTTAAATTTAACTGTCACAAAATACCGCTTCGACTGTCATTTCGTGAAGAAGAAGGAATACTAGACGAGTTGGCAGCCCTGCGCTGAACAGCTGTTCACACCGGAAAACAAAAACAAAACAACAAACTAGTTTTAGAAAACCAAATACAAAATGTTACTAAATACCAAGTGCGCCCAGAGTGTGCTTAAGCTAAACTTTCAAAAAGCGGCCTCCAATCTGCTCGCCAATCGCCACAAATCTGGTTTATCTCGCGCCACTGCAGCAAGAACAGACGAGAGAAGCTGGGTCGGGTAAGACAAGGGGAAGGGAAGGCGGAGAGTGTAGAGTCGAGAAACTGAGCTTTAATTATTCGCGCAGCTCTCCACGAATCTCAGTTCTGTATTCGCCAGCAGCGAAAACAGCAGCAGCAGCAGCAGCAACTGGTGGCAGCTCGCTTCTCCGGAGACTTTACGGCACTCAGAAGAAAGAAACCACAGCGAAAAAGAGCAAAATGGTGGTAAGTACAATGGGCAATAGGTAACAGCTCGGATCAAGGGCGAAGCCGAGAAATCGAGAGGTGGCTTATCGCCTTGCGAATATAATACGCGACCCCAAGGTCCAGCTGTGGAGTTTAAGCATGTGGTTTATACCCTGCGAGA
Source organism: Drosophila seguyi (assembly GCA_008042675.1). Taxonomy (NCBI): domain Eukaryota; kingdom Metazoa; phylum Arthropoda; class Insecta; order Diptera; family Drosophilidae; genus Drosophila; species Drosophila seguyi. The sequence continues at coordinate 24,583 of VNJU01010581.1, read as the reverse complement.
ATGGTATTACGGATTCAGGGTGGGAATAAGGGTAATGAATCTGCAAACTGTATTATAGCAAGAAAGTTAAAGACCGTGGCATACCCTGCGTTCTATAAAAGGTTCCCAAGTTGGGGAGTAATTTAGGCAAACGTTGACTTTAAAAACAAAGAAGTATTGAGCAAAAAAAGCTGCATTTAAATTTTAAATTTACAGCCTCAGTTAGTGGAACCAGTTTTAGCGGCAGTAGTGAGTCAAAACACACGTATAACCTGCTGACTGGAATTTCTATACAAGTCACAGCCTAAAGGAGTAGAAGTACCCCTAAACATACACTTTGTATGAGCAAATGAGTGATATCCTTAATTTGAATTTAAAATAATAATATAACAAGAGGGTCTACTACGAAGCTTTCTTTCTTAGCAATTCAGTTTCAAAAATCCAACTTACATACATGGTTTCTTGACAACGCAGGTGCGACTTAACGAACAGGAGCGTGCTGAGAAGCTGCAACCACTGCTGGACTGCGGCTGGACCCTGGTCGAGGGCCGCGATGCCATCTTTAAGCAGTACGTCCTCAAGGATTTCAACCAGGCCTTCGCCTTCATGACCGGCGTCGCCCTGCTGGCCGAAAAGATTAACCATCATCCCGAGTGGTTCAACGTCTACAACAAGGTGGACGTCACACTCTCCACACACGACGTGGGCGGCCTCAGTTCTCAGGACATTCGCATGGCCAACTATCTGGAGACCCAGGCCAATTTGTTAAAATAAATAAAATTGATTGTTGAATTAGTTGCTAGTTGTCTTATTTTCTCAATTTTAGCTTAGCAAAGATTTGCTGAAGATTTGATAGTCGGCTTCTTCGAGCACATCCGGAGAAATTTCATCCTTACCGTAGCCTAGTTGCTTGTAGAAGGATATGGACTGCTCGTTGTTGTTGAGGACAGTGAGCATGAGCTTTTCCAGGTGCCAGTGGCGGGCGCATTCCTCCAGAATTTGCATCATGAACTTGCCCAGGCCTTTTCTTTGGTACGCCGCAGCCACCTGCATTTCGTAGCTGCCGGAAGAATGATTAACTCTGCACGGATCGTGAAAATTGAAGATATGTACTTACCAATACAGCACACAGTCGCCGTGATCCATGTCAAAGCGAAACATTGAATAGGCCACGTTCTCCTTCTTGTCGTTCTGGACCACCAAGTAGCGCGCCCAGTTCTTGTTCAGCTCCGCCGCCTTAATCTTCGGCTGCCAGCCCATCTTGAGCTGCTTGTAAAAGGGGCCCACATTGGTCTCGGCCAGTTTGAACGCCCATTTTAGCATCTTGGGATCAGCGTCCGACTTGCTCCGACACAGCAGCTTGAACTCCTCCCCCGTCGAAGCCTTGTAGCATTGATAACTGAGGGATTCCAGTGGGTTCTTGGCCCGGGCAGCCGCCTCAACGAATCTCTGTTTGGCTCCCTGGCTAAGTTCGTCTTGGTTCGGCATTGTTGATGAAAATTGTTTAGTAAAAATTAAAGCGCGCAAATTAGAGATGAAAATAGGTGAAACGATAACTGTTAGTTATATATCGATGTGAAAAGCGATTTTTTGCAGCCTCTTTGTAAGCCATCAAGAAATCACGATGTAAAGTATCATCCTTAGAATAAATATCGATATATAGAATTTTCAATTTTATTATCAACAATCTTATATTGGCTTAAATATATAATAAATCATATATAAAAAACCATATTGCATTTAATTATAGTAAGAATGTATGCGAGACTACTCCGCAACGTTGGAGCGAATGCCAGGTAAGGACGGAGGACCTTCAGGTGCTTTTAGAATCAACAGGTTTCACCCCGATTACATAAACATGCTTAATTTGTTTTTGTTTTTGCCCCGTCACAGGTGCTTCGCCACCGAAGCCACCCCGAAGGTCCGGCCCATCAACAAGATCCTGATCTCCAACCGGGGCGAGATCGCCTGCCGTGTGATCCGCACCGCCCGCAAGCTGGGCGTCCGCACCGTGGCCGTATTCTCAGATCCAGACGAGAAGAGCCTGCACACGCAGCTGGCGGATGAGGCGTACCGTGTGGGCGAGGCCGCATCCTCCGCCTCGTATCTCCGTGGTGAGCACATCTTGAACATTGCGAAGAAGTCGGGCGCACAGGCCATCCACCCGGGCTATGGCTTCCTGTCGGAGTCCGTGGAGTTTGCGGAGTTGTGCCAGCGGGAGGGCGTCATCTTTATGGGGCCGCCCAGCTCTGCCATCCGAGATATGGGCATCAAGAGCACAAGCAAGGCGATCATGGCTGCTGCCGGAGTGCCTATCATCAATGGCTACCACGGCGAGGATCAGTCAGATGAGTGCCTGCAGAGGGAGGCCCAGGTCATTGGCTTTCCGTTGATGATCAAAGCCGTGCGTGGTGGCGGCGGCAAGGGCATGCGAATTGCCGAGAAGCCGGAGGACTTTCTCACAGCCCTGAATTCTGCCCGTACCGAATCCCAGAAGTCCTTTGGCGACAGTTCCGTGTTGCTAGAGCGCTATGTGCGCTCTCCCCGCCACGTGGAGGTCCAGGTCTTTGCCGATCAGTACGGCGATGCGGTTTACCTGTGGGAACGAGACTGTTCCGTGCAGCGCCGTCACCAGAAGATCATTGAAGAGGCTCCAGCGGTAGTTTTTGATATTTAGCTCCCTATTAGATTCACCTTCTAACCTATATGTATTCCACAGCCTGGCCTGTCGGAGGAGCTGCGTCGCGAACTCGGCGAGGCCGCTGTGCGAGCTGCCAAGGCCGTGGGCTACGTTGGAGCTGGCACAGTAGAGTTTATCCTGGACAAAGAAGATCTCTCCTTCCACTTCATGGAGATGAACACTCGGCTGCAGGTCGAGCATCCTATTTCAGAGATGATCACGGGTACGGACCTGGTCGAGTGGCAGATTCGAATTGCCGCCGGGGAGCCCCTGCCGCTGAAGCAGTCACAGATTACCCGCCGGGGACATGCCTTCGAGGCACGCATCTATGCTGAGAATCCACGAGGTGGTTTCCTGCCCGGAGCAGGTCCACTGCGTTACCTGTCGACGCCCCAACCCAGCGCCGACGTGCGCGTGGAGACGGGTGTCCGCGAGGGCGACGAGGTGTCGGTGCACTATGATCCCATGATTGCCAAGCTGGTCGTGTGGGGCGAGAACCGCTCCCAGGCGCTAAACTCCCTGATTGCTCGACTGGGCGAGTATCACGTAAGCTGATATCAAGATTGCGGCCTTCCAAATATTTATTTCGAATTGATTTTAGATCTCTGGCCTCGACACGAACATTAATTTCCTTATCGACCTGGCCTCACACCCTGAGTTCCAGCTGGCCAACGTACACACGGGCTTCATCGATCAGCACTTTGACACGCTCTTCCCTCCGATTGTCATCAGCCCGCAACAGGTGGGACAAGCTGCCTTGGCTCTGGTCTTCAATGAGTTACAGTCGGCCTTCAGCAACAGCAACGGAGGAAGTCAAGATCCATTTGTCGCCACGCCTAACCTTCGCCTAAATTACGCCTTAATCCGGACCTACAACCTGAAGGCGAATGATAAAGGTAAGCTTGATATTGAGTTTTATATGGTTAGAATAATTTATATTCACCTGATTTCCCATCAAGTTTACTCCGTGGCTGTGAAGTTCGACGGCGAGGATGTACAAGTACAGGTGGACAATGGCGATTGGCTAGTGATCAAAGCGGAAAGAGTGATGGACGGCGAACGCCTCAGAATCCGTGCCAATATCGACAGCAATATCACCACCTACAATGCCAACATTGATGGAGCCAGTGTGGTCTTATTCTTGGAGGTAGATTTCATATGAAAACTTGCTGCTTGTCCCTACAACTGTTTTATTTTTTTCACAGAGCGGGAAACTGGACTTTGAGCTGGTGCAGCCCAAGTTCTTGAGTGCCCAGGTCGATCAATTGGGAGGAGGTGGCTCCAGGGTCGTGGCACCCATGCCCGGTGTTTTAGAGAAGGTTCTGGTGAAGCCAGGTGACCGGGTCAAAAAGGGCGACAGCTTGGCCGTGCTTATTGGTATGCTAAAATATGTCATAGCTTGCACAAAATCCTAAAATGGCTTATGTTTTATTTACAGCCATGAAAATGGAGCACATCCTTAAGGCCCCGAAGGACGCTACCATCAAATCAATTGGTGGAGCCGAGGGCGACAATGTGGCCAAGGGAGCGGCAGTGATTACGTTCGTCGACGAAGAGGTGGCCCAGTAATCGAGGATAAACCACGTACCAGGGATTTTGTTGCATTTATCTACAAGTATATGTATATTCTGAATATTTCAATGTCCGCCAACGACGCAACCAGGGATAACCATGTGCATTTATTAGAGTTAAGCGTAAACCTGTCCATCTAATGGAAGAATTATGTTGTTTTTTGTCCCTTTATGACATTAAAAATGTTTAAACCGTTAACTTTCAAAGAGCATGCTTAAAGGGAAGATGGATGAATACACAAAAAAGTGATTTTTCGTTTTCAGTTGTTGAATTTTAATGGATGTATAAGATTTATTCAGTTTCTCTCGAACACACGCACACATTTCCTAAATGTGATTTATCATTTTGAATTGATCACTATGAATACATAATTAAAAAATTGAGTTCCGTACATAATTTTGCGGCTATGAGTGTGACTTCGGATGTGGTAAACGAAAACGGCAACCGAGAGAATGCTTACAATTTGCTTTTATTATATTAGCAACTTAAAACATAATAATTTAATAAATGTTTAACAAATTTCACTTAATACAAAACACTAATTCAATTTAAAATATATATATATATGTATACTTAGTATAAACATAATCAAGTTTCTCTCTTTTCTTTATGCTCGTGTGTTGCTTTAGTCCAGTTTGCTCTTGAGTTTATACTGTTTTGTTTAATTTCTTTGCTTCGTTTTCGTTTTGATTTAGCATCCCATTAACTTGATTTACGCTGTTGAAATATGATTATGGAAACAGTTTCAGTTTCGGTTTTTAATTTTCAGTTTTCTGGCGAGTGTACCGAGTACTGAAGATGCAATTTGGTTTCTTTTGCCCTAATTCTTACATTCAGCCGATTTTCGTTTCCATTAGTTTTCCCTAGTATATCGTATCTATGCGGGGATGTCACGGAAATCGCTAGAGGCTTGAAACCTATTCAAAAAGTACCAAAAACTATGCACCGAAGTGTTTGTATATTGGTTCTTGCACACTTTCGGGAACCTTTTAGGTGGATTTCACACCCCCAGCTATTTCTGTGGCACTCCTGCATCTATATGTTCTCATGTCGTTTTGATTTATTTTATTTTTTTTATTTATTTTTTGCTATTTGATTTTTTTTTTCGTTTTTTTCGGTTAGTATTAGTTAATGTTGCTCGGCTTCAATACGTAATACATCATTTATATACTATATAAATACAATTATATGGTACTGTAAACGTGCAACTTAACGCATCTTAGTATTTATGAGTGTGTTTCTCTTTGTTTTAGGTGTGGTTTGTGGGTGTCTGTGTATCTGTTCTGTGTATCTTGTTAAGGTAATTATAAAGTTCGATAACTACTAAACACCTCTGCTGGTACATGCTCTCTCTCTTGAATCGCCTGCTTCTCCTCCCCTTGACTGGTGACTCGTGGCTCTGGTACCGCTCCCAGATGTACTCCATTTGTTAATATCTACGGAGGATTCGCAAATTAACCCATTAAGTCTCGTTTTCGACGGCGGGAGCCCCACTACAAGTATAGTAAAACATCTGCTGTTGTCCACACCGTTCTCATTGTCAGGCTGCTTTGGTTCACTTAACGCTATATGGATGTTCATCATAAGTTGTTGCTGCTCCTCCTCTCACTTTCTCTCTCTGTGTTAATTTGCGATTACATTTTTATTGCAAAGAACTTTTCGTTTGTGGTTTCTTTTCTGCTCTTTTTTCTTGACTTAAATTAGGTTCTTCTCTATTTCCGTTGTAATGGGTGTTAATATTGCCGTCGCTGGTGATACTGTGGCAGTTGTTGTCGCCGCTGTAACCTCCTCCGTGTTAACCTCTGTGGTCTCGCCCGTCGTGTCCTCCTCGTCCTTACTTTCCACTAGCCTTCTTCTCAATATCCTGCGTTGCTTCTGCGAATACCAAAGAAATTTAAATTAGTTAAAGCCGATTAATCCATTTTGATATCTATGCGGGTGCTACGTCAGCGTCTGCGTGCCAGGTAAGCAGTAATTGAAATCTTGCATTCTAATGTTATCATCAAACAGGTCCTATACGAGGCGGTTATTCAAATGATTACTTAAAAGCTTACTTAAAAGCTAATTTAACTGTTGATATCTTGCGGGTTTTATGCTTTTTATACAATGATTAAAATAACAAAAAATAAAACTTGAAATATTCGCATTTAATTAATTTCGCAAGTCTAAAATAGCAATCTGCACAGCTTTCTTTGTACATTTTAACATAGTCAAAGGGGTCGCAGAAACCGCTGTGGATTTAAAATCAACTCAAACTGTGTCCAGAAGTATGCCAGGAGCTACTTTTTAGCATCGTTTCAATCGATTCGAGACCTAAAGCGATTTCTGTGTCACCTCTGACTCAAATCAATAAGATGAGCAACAAGCATTTCTGTTAGCAACGAAAATCGCACCATTTCGCTATTACGAATGTAAGAGAACACACAGGTCCATAGCTATTGTCATTACAGAATATATACCACTTGAATCACTGATCATATATAGGACCCTTTGATCGAGTGTTTGTCTGTGTGGATGATTGTTGTGTGCTGGTGAGCGTGGGTGTGTTTGTCTATGTTTTGGTGGCGGTGAGCAGGGAAAGCTTGCAGTGTAGAGTACAGGAAAAACCAAATTGAACACAGCTACAGATCCGGGAATGATGACAAGTGCATCTCGCTTGTGCCGGGGACTGTCAACAGAACTCAACAAACACAAAGTAAGGCTAGCGAGCGGGCGGGCGGGCGGCGTTTGGGGCTCAAATGAAACAACAACTCTAACTAACTTGGCGGCAAATCAAATCAAGCGGCTTGAGGAACTTTTGCTAATATCACCGCGTAGTTGCTGCTGCTGCTGCGGCTGTGGCTGAGCCTGCTGCTTGTGGGCCTGCAGTTGCTGGTACTTCAACTTCAGTTGCTGCTCCGTCGCCGTCGGCAACTGATGATGGTGGAAGAGCACCGGTGGCAGCTTGCCTCCCTTGGAGCGACTACGTAAGCCCGGCTGCGCGCGTGGGATTAGAGTTTGAGGGGGAACAACAACAAAGGGAAATAAACAACAACGAAACGGCGAAAAGCAAACCGGATGACATTTGTGTCGCATAAAAATATACATATAAAACGGATAATATCGAAAATATTGTTACTTTTATGTATCGAAATTTAAAATGTCGAAATATATTGCAATATTTCTTTTTATAGTCCGATATATTAAGCACAAGATTCATTTGTCGCACATATCGAAACTCAAAGGAGATCAATTGTATATCGACTTTCGAGTCAAATTTTGATACAGTATGAACATATAGATATTTACTGGCATCACAAATATATATAAATTGTTGGACGAAACCAAGGAAGAGGACAGATCTTCGGGAACCGAAGCCAGGAGTACCTTTGCATACATTGAAAGTTAAAACAAAATTGTTGTTTCTCCGTATTGGATTCAGTAGTTAGTTTCAAGTCGGACCTGGAGCTTTAACGCTTACTTATATTTTCCAAACTTTGCCCTAAGTTGCAAAGGTATAATTTCTACATGAAGACAGAATAGAGAGATTTAGAGACACAGATTTGGAGTTGGAATTGTGTGTATACAGTGTGTTTATTGCGTGTACTGTTTCTGCTCCTGGGGGACTGCTTGGCAGGCGACTCTCGAGGAATCCCTCTCGGCTACGGACACACTTGACAGTGGACAACAATTGTCCGAGACCTAGTCCTCATCAATTACCTTTTTGGTCGTTATCTCCATCTGATCCAGACTATTCGTCAGCCCGTTTATGCTAGTCTCTCCGCCCGTTTCCTGGGCACTGCTCTCAGTCTCGCTGTTGGCGCCACTGCCCGTCGTCGTAGCAGCTGTGACGCCGCCGCCACTACCGCCGGGACTGTTGCCGGTCGACGTGTACGCCCCAAAAAGCTGCCGCGACAGTCGGGGAATGGCATTGCTGTCCACACGAGCCGGCCAGGCGCCTGTCGACGGAGTGCTGGTAGTGGCGGTTTTGTTGTCCGATGGCTGCTCCGAGCCAGTGCTGCTCTCTTGCGCACTGCCCGGCTGAGGTGCCACCAGGTCTGCTGCCTTATTCTCCTCCAGGTTGGACTCCAAATCAGACTCGTTATTCTCGTCCTGATCCTAGCAAGCAGCCCCATCAGTAATTATATTTCGTGTTGAAAATTCCAGGGTAGTACATACCGTTTTTTCGCTGCTTTCATCCGGGCAAAGCTCGTAGGCCATGGTCCATGTGTTCTTCGCTGACTGCGAGCGCTCTAGCATGTAGCCGTTGGTGTTGTCGTTGCTCTGCGCCGGCGGCGACCATGAATACGAGTTGTACTGGCAGCCGATGCCCCGCTGACGCTCCAGCTCATCCTGCAGCCACTCAACGGCCATGCTCCAGTGTCGGGTGATGGTCGGATTTGTATTGAGCATCTGTAGAGCAATCGGTGACTTGTGGAACAGCTGCGTCAGGCACTTAATGATTTGGTACGCCCGCTTCTGGTAGTGTGTCTTTGCTCGCTGTATCGTGTCCAGCAGGCCCTCACGCTCCTCCGCCACTCCGTTGAGGGCATTGTGAATGCGGTGGTGCTGCCACGAGTCTTCGATCAGCAGGATGTTTAGCAACAGGTCTGTGTGGTGGCGCATGTCGTGGCAATAGGCGAATCCACATTGCCACAGCAGCTCGGTGAGCACGCCGCGCGAAAAGTGCGGATTCTCCCAGCTGCAATACTGCAGCAGCTTCAATCCCTCGTCGCCCACATTGGTGTCCTCGATCACCTTCTTGATGTAGCTGGCGGACACGAACAGGATAAGTGAGTAACAATATCTTTCAAGCGATTTTTCTATAGCCTTTCCGAGCTTTACTTACCCGGTGCGATTAAAGAGCAGATCCATACACTCTGTAGACAAAGGCTTCAGCTCCTCGTGCGATACGGTGGCATCTTTGAATGGGTTGGGCAGCGGGCGGGCGTTCTGATTGGAGCTCTGGCACTTCTCGCTCACGTCACTGCAGCGCACCAGATGGGAGACCACTTGGTGCAGTTTGCTAAACTCCGGATACTGGTATTTGATGGTCGGCCCAGGGCCGTCATCCAGTGCCACTTGGATAAACTGCAGCGGCACGTTGAGCTGCAAATGAACATGGTCTTTAGATTGTGAATCAAAAACTTGAGAGTTTCAGCTTACCCTTAGCAACTGCTGTTTCTCGCGAGTGCCCAGTCCCACGTACATGCTGAAGAGGCTAAAGTAGTGGGGCAGGTGCTTGCCATAGTCAGCTGCTTCCGATTTCAGCAAGCGCAGCACGCTGATAAGCACCTGCTCGCACAGATTGGCGCCGTCGTAGCCGACCAAGGGTTCATCGTTGATGGCAAAGTGACAGAAGAAAACAACAAGCTTGACGAAGACAGTGCGCACCTCCGGCGACGGAGCCATCAGGATGTACTCGCCCAGGCGGGATGGCGGCGAGAGGAGCGCGTGGTTGGCAAACCATTTGCGCACCAGCGCCGAGGAACGTATGTGATGTGAGAGCGTGTCGTACCTGTCAAGAAAGAGTTATAGGTGAGTGAATGGAGTCTTTGAAGCGCCTATATCAACTAACCATTCGATAACAGGGCCGCGTAGCGACTTCTTTGTACGGAAACCAGTGTGGAACAGAAACTGTGATGCTAACTGCACGCCCAGCAACGATAGCTCCTCCGCGGCAGGTGTCTAGCGGAAAAAAAATATTGAGTAAGAAAATAGATGCTTCCATCCACCGAAAAACTAACAATTTTATCGCTCCGCGTAGAGGGGATATTGCAGCTGACCAGCTTCTTAATGAAGTTGAAGAACTCCACGGAGAAAATGCTACGCGAATGCAGAAACCGGATGTTTTGGTGGCTGGAAAAGTCAAGGTAATGTGTTAAAATTGCAACAACAATGAAGTTAGTTCCTCCACCAACTCACCGCACACTGCGCTCAATGGGCTTGGGCAGTGGAAGGACCATGTTGCGACTCTCGGTGAGCGACAACTGCTCCACACTGGGCTCGTATTGCACGGGCGTCTGGTCACAGCGGGTGTAGAACAGCATGTAGGCGTTCCACCAGCGCTTCTGGCGGCGATACTGCATCCGTTTCAGGTTGTTATCGTAGATCTCGCCCATGTAGTCGCCGCCAAAACACTGGGCCTTCATCTCCTCGTCCTCGTGCATCTTGCACTCGGTGACCTCGCCGTCGTCAAACTTGTACCACTGGCACTTGCCGTTGGCAGGGTTTCTGCGATGGAGAACCATGTACAAACAAATGGAAATAATAGTTGGTCATCGCGGACTCACTTGGAGAGTATGTAGCTGAAGTAATGGCCCCCGGAGGCCTGCCCGCTGTGCACCACAATGCCGGTCAGTTCGTACTTGGTTGTTTCAACGCTGTTTGTTTGACAATTATCACCCACCTCGACCACCTCGCCCTCTAGCTTGGCTAGGCCAGACACTGCACGGTAAAATAAAACGGAATATTAGCTGTATAATTTTGTGATTGTCTGAACGAACAACTCACCTGTGTAGGGCTCCATATCCAGGATACGAGGAAATTCAAAATAATCATTAAATTTAATCGCACAGACGCGCTCGTAGTCGTATTCGAAGCGCTTCAGTTGTATGGCTAACACGGGCGGCAGCTTCTTCACGCAGAGCCGCTTAACGGTAACTACCTGTGGGATTTACAAGCAAAGCGACATTAAGTAAGGTAGGGCAGGAAGTAAGCCAGGGGGGAATACATTACTTTTTTATCACATTTATCACAATGGTAGGCATCGGCTCCCTCGAGCAGCTCCCCCTTGACGTACTGCTCCAGAGATTCGGTTAATGAGCTATGATTCCTAATATCGACACTAAATACACTAAATGGTTCCTCTTTGGAGTAGCGATGGGGGCACTCTTGGCAGATCTTCTGGTCGCTGAAGGACCCGCCCAGCGTGGCGTTCATCAGCTGCGGCTGGCCCAGCGCCTTCAGACCCTCGTCGAGGCTCTCGAACAGCGACATAAAGAACTCCACGGCATCCTGTTGCTCGCGCAGATTCACCGGCTCCCCTTGCAGCCTGCCAGAGTCGGGATTAAGTAACACTTGAATGCTAAGCTCTATGGCTAGACTCACTTAAAATGCGTCCAGAGACCTCGCGGCACATAGAACTGGAGAGCACTGTGGCCCAGGTGGGCGAATATGGCCTGGACGTGCTTGAGGATCACCACATGGTAGTTTTTGCGCACATCCTGCGACCCATCGTCGGATCCAGCACCCAACGACGACGAGGAGAAGGAGACTAGGGCAGAGGCTGGTCCGGAGAAGAGGGCCGCCGGTCCCAGACCGCCACCGCCCGTCAAATCCGAGTCGCCGCTGAAATCCTCGCCATCGGTGGTGGCGGCACCATGAGCACGCAGAATACCAACCCGCACCGCCGGCACCATGTACAGTTGCTGTAGCACCGAGTTCATGTAGCAGGTGGCCCCGGCGTTCTTCAGTCCGCAGAAACCTTTTGTAGGCCTGGCGCCAACGGGCGGCAGGTAATCCCATTCCCGCAACGGATCCGTGTCTAAATGTTTAGCAGATTTATATAAAATATTAACGAAATTGTAACAAGTTAAGTATAAGCATAGCTTCGTCTCGACCTAAAACTTACCCGTGCAGACAAAGTCGATGAGTGTATTGGTGAGTAGCTTCATATTAGGAACACACAGCTGGCACAGGGCAATGAGGAGATCGCAGGCAGCGGCTATGGTGTGCGGACTGCGGCAGACTGGCGGCGGGACAGTGTCCTGCCGGAGGCTGCCTTGCCGCCTTAAATGCAGGAACTCTCGCGAGGCCGTGAAGAGGAAGTCGTCGATCAGCTCGTGGATGAGCTCGTTCAGCTGGGCCTTCGAGTCGGGTACGAGGAAGAACATCAGCTCCTTGGCCAAGCAGAGGTGGCCCTCGAGGAGCTCCTCGTGCACCTGAGTGTCTCCGGTGGCGCGGACATTTTCCCGAATACGCTGCAGCCACTTGATCTCGTCGCCCAGCAGCCCCTCGCCAATCTGGAGTGGCCAGTTGTAGATGCATCCGTAGGACAGCGTGCGGCATAGGACCGAGAAGAACTCGGAGCAAGTGGACTCGTACTGGGGAACCAGCGTCTTTAAGGCACCCACCAGAAGGTTGACCATGTAAACGAACGGGCGCCGATCGCCGGCGCAGTAGGTGGACGCCAGGAACAGCTGCTCCGACGCCACCTGCCGCACATGGCGATACGGGTTCTTTAGCACAATGGAGGTGATGAACTTCGGCCAGTTGGTATCGCTGCTTAACGCCTCATTGGCACTCGGATTCAGGATGAATGAGATGGTGAGCACCTCGAGCGCCTCCTTGCACATGCTAAAGTCCTGGCCGTCCGGCACAATCACATCGTCCTCGAAGCCGTCGCTGCTGCTGCTGCTGCCCAGGGCCTGCAGGTTTCCGCAGGACGAGGCCCAGGCCAGCTGCACCACCGCCTTGATGGTTGAGATGTCCGGGCAGGACCACTGCAACATCGAGCTGAACAGAGTGCGACAACGGTCGCCCTCTGGGGTGGCGGAGAGCATCTCGCGGGCCAGTATCACGGCCAGCTTGGCGGAAATAGCCCGCAGCGTGCCCTGTGAACTATTCGGCATCGTCGAAAAGTTCTGCTTGAGAATGTCCACCTGGGAGCGGGCTCCGTTGTCCAGGTCGCAGACCATCGGCTCGTCGCCGACGCGCGACAGCACGCTTCCCACAATGTAGAGGAACAACTTGGCCAGTCGCAGCACGCACTGAAAGGAGGCGCGCTTCGTATGCATGTCAGCGCTGGGCAGGAAATTGTTCTTGGTGAGGAGCTCCAGCACGAAGTGGGCGCAGCCCGAGTGCATCCACGCCGACTGCACCTGCAGCGCCTGCTCGCCAAGGGGCTCCAAGGCGGGTATCAACAGACCATGCAGCACACTCAAATTGTACAGCACCTGGGCGGGCGTCGGGTGCAGGAACATCTGCTCGGGCGTGCAGCTACTCTCCTCCTCAGCCTCAGTGGCGACCGGCTGCTCAATGGAGTTCAATTTGTCTGCCTCCTCCTTGGGTGCCGCAGCAGCTGTTATCGCCTCCTTTGGCACCTTGCACATCAACTGGAGTTGGCGCATCGTCTGGCGGTCGCAAGGGAGCAGGTGCAGCAGAATCTTGGCACTCTCGCGCAGACGGCCGTGTTCCAGGTCGCTGCCCAGCTGGTAGAGCTTCAAAAAGAACTCGGTGTACTGGTAGTTCTGCGATATGATGACGCCGGGCAGCGTGCTCTCGGACTCGACGCGCTGCATATCGGGGCAGGGACGCGGTGGCGAACCAGTGCTCGAGTCGCTCGAGGAGTCGGGACTGCTGGCCAGACCAGTGCCCACTGGTGTCAGCTTGGCCGTGAGGATCATCTTGTCGCGGATGGTGTACTGGTAAAGCGGGTTGATCTCGTCTGAGACCTCAATCATTTCCCCATTCGTGTAGAAGAGATCCACCTTAATGTTGGTCGTGGAGGTGCCTTTGATCCGCTTGAGAAGACTGCGCTTAAAGGCGACCATAGTCTCGTTGCTGTGCGTCACGATCTCCAGATCGTCAATGGGTCGGCCTGGGTTCTGGAACCGGATGTAAAGGCTCGTGTTCTTGCCTCGCGTAACCCGGCTGAGGGGCAGGTGGACGCGATCGCCGCTAAAGGAACGGTCGCACTCCTTCACGTACTCCTGCAGCACCTTAAGGATGCGGCACATCTTCTCGGCCTCGATGAAGCGCATTTTCGAGTCCTTGGATTCGTCGTTGGCATTGTCCGACTGATCAGGTGCCTCCAGCTCCTCCTGCAGCTGTGTTTTGCCAAGTATGACTATGTTGCTGTAGTGTGTTCGCAGTCGCGAGCAGCACTCGCCGATGAACATTTCATGGAACTCTCCAATATTCTCCTGCAACCGTGGCCCCAGTGCCGTGGATACCTCCTTGAGCAGATCAATGGCCTTGCTGGCAATCTCTTCGCCGCCGGTTGTGATCACTCGCCACAGGTAGTCCTTGCCGATCAGGTCCTCGTTGTCCAGAATGTAGCCCCTGTGGATCGCCTTTAGCTTATCCTCCTTGGAGTTGACCGCCTTGAAGAAGCGCTCAAAGCACTTGATGCCACTCTCAGTGAGCAGGTGGGGATCCAGCTGCAGGATGTTGTTTTCGAAGAAGTCCTTGTTGATGCCGGGGTCCAGGTCGGGCTCCTCGCCCATCAGCTTCCCGAACCAGCGGAAGCACTCCTCGCGATCGGCCGGAAAGACGGCGCTCACCGCCAGGCAGTGCCAGATTTGCTTCGCCTGATCGGCGCACAGCCACAGTTGACCATCCTTCAGGAGGAACTTGAGGAACTCCAGTCGCTCGGCAATTTGCGCCTGATGCGGGAACCTTCCGTCAATCAGGATGGTCGCCGCCTCCAGGCCCGGTGTATCGGCCACCATTTGGCGCACCTTTTCCATGTAGGCCGTCAGGCTATTGGTGACAAGTATAACCAGGGAGTAGTCATTCTGCAGTCGCTCGATCACTTGCTGTCGATTTGTGCCCGTTTGTGTACGTGGCGCATGGTTCGGCGTCGTGTCATAGAGACAGCAAATATCCCGGATGAGACGCAGGGCAGGCAGTACCCATCCGTCGCCAGACTTTAGCTCGCCAACGCACTTGTCCAGCCAGATGGTCTTCTGGGCATCCCGCTCCTGGGAGCAGCTGTAGTCCAGAATCTTGACGTGGGCGCCGAGCGCCTGGTCGAGCACCTCTGGCGGCACCTCCTGGCTGTGGGCCAGTGTCCAGAACAGCTTCAGCACCTTTTGGGCCATTACGCCGTTCTTGTCGTCCTCAGCCAGCCTGCGGATCAGCTCCAAGAGCCTCTCTCGCTGCCTCTTATTGGCCGTTGTCATGCTGGCCTGGATATGGGTAAACACATTTATTGGTAAAAGCCTTAAAGTGGATTTAAGTAACTAAAAGCTCACCTGGAACGCCTCGAAGAGATGGTCCAACTGCTCAGGAGTAAAATCCCACGCCAGCTTGGCCAGCAAATCGTGCACGTTCTTCACAATTGCCTCGTGCTTCCCGGCCTGAGCCCTCCAAACTGCATCCAGATCGTCCAGCGTCAGCGCTTGCTCCTTGATCAGGAAGCGTATGATCTTCTCCAACTTTTCCACGTACTGCGGCTGATGCAGCGAGTCCTTGAGCACGATGCCCAACACATCCGACGACTTTATCCACTGAGCCATCCGCTCTGCCGTCAACCAGTCCATCTCGTCCTCGGGCATGCAGTGCGGGAGGGGCTGGGATCGATGCGAGTAGTAGGCCACTGAAGACAGCACCTTGTTAATTTCGTTGAGGGCGTTCATCTTGCCATTGAAGCTGGACACCTGAAGCAGGCGAAGGATCATCTTTAAGCGGAACATCTCCAGGTCACGTATCAACTCCTCCTGGCCAGTCAGGCGGCTGGCCAGGAAGCGGGCCGACTTCACAATGCCGTTGATGTAGTCATTTCGCCCCTCCGGCTTCACCTCGCGCTTCAGCTCCTCGTCGGTGAAGCTGTCCAACAGATCAAGCACCACGTTCCAGGTGGGCATAAAGTACTTGGCGATGGTGGCCGGCGTCAGCAGCTCATAGCACTGGCCAAAGGGTCGGAGCAGGCTGTGAATGAGCGCCAAGGTGAGGCGGTTATCCTGGCCCGTACCATCACCGCTGCTCTCTAGACTCTTGGCGGTGGCCGAGGATTTGTTTTGATTGCGTTTCAGCAGCTCCAGACCGCTGTTAAACCGCTCCAGCAGATTGTCAAAGCCACCGAGCTGACCGAAACGATTGATGAGATCAACCAGCCAGCCTCGAGCATTCTTTGGCTCCGGTGGCGGCCGGGCGTACATCTTGTTGCTATCCAATGGTCCCCAAATGCAGTCTGGCGTGGCGAAGCACTCCGGCTGGCGGGCCGCGTTGAACGTGTTGAACTTGTTCTCCGGATCGAAGACGATGGCCAAAAGGTCCAGCAGATAGGGATTGTCGCGCTGCATGTGTATGGCTATCAGGTTAAGCAGCTTGCCACAGGACACTAGGATGCAGTGGTGGATGTTATACTTCCACGAGTTCACCGCCTCGTCGGTAAGGATCTTGGCAAACGATGTGCTCAAGCCATTGCGGTAAAACTCCACGCAAGGCTCGCAGTCGTGATCCACACCTGTAAACGGGACTCCAAGCAATTAGCAATTGGTTTTCAGAAGGACTTTGGTATCAACTTGCCTGCTTGTGTCAGCTCAATGGCCGCATTGAGAAGCACCTCCAGTTCCTGTTCCGGCAGCACGGGCACCACCCACCGCGGATTGGATATCTTCTGGGTCAGCGATCTCAGTTTCGTGGTGGGAAAAGAGGATATCAGCTTCTCTGGAGGCCTGTAAAGGGTAAGAAGGGAAAATGTAAAGGAAAAATTTAAATTAAACCATGTAAACATCAAACTTGGTTCCTGTTTTCCCTTTAATTAAAAATACCTTTTGTAACATAATGTTTATAACCATTTTGACCATGAAGGCGTAGAGAAAAAGCTTTTGCCGAAACGATTTTTATTAATTCAAGCACTTGTGATAATAAAATATCTCAAATGTGTCAATTAAATGATTCTAAACATGAAAATGTAGAATAAACATATAAATTAAATGATTAGACATTTTTACACATGTTGTATTCTCTAAACAGAATACCGATGTACCCTTTTAAGAGACTATGCAACGATTACGGTTTTTCGGGTCTCTGGTGTCAGCTAATCATGATGGACAGGCAGGACAGGACAGGCCAAGATAAGATAAAGCCTGCATTGGTGTTCAAAAAGAGACCCTAATAGCCGTGTCGCGTAAATATATTACTATAATTGTTTGTGGTAAATTCTGGCTAACGTATGTACATTTGTGCATCTGGGAGATAAGGTTTTAGTGCCTCATTGTTGGGTATTATCACGTTTCTGCACACGGACGGACCCACACGGAAAGCAGAGGTGTTTGTAATGGAATTTAGTGGGTTCCGCTGAACTCTGGGTGACGACACCTCTCAAATTAACCTGGCCAAAATCAGCTGCTGCTGGCCAAAGCATATTTTAATGAATTTATTACGGGTGGTAGGTAGTGCTAGTTGTGGGCCCAGCCCTGGCCAAACAAAGAATGCAAGTGGAAGAGGGAACTGCGCAAAAGTAAACACACAAATGTCTGAGGTTGGGGTTCGTTCAGTTGGAGACGGAAGGGTGTTCTGCGCGCTTTGGGGTGGTGCTACCAATAGCAGCAGTTCACATACCCCGAAAAGCTATCGACAAACAGCTGCCTGCCTGCCCTGGCTAATTAAGTGCAATAAACTACGCACTAAACCTCCGCTAATTGGGAGCCGTCATGCTAGCTAGAAGGGAGCGGGGAATGGGCATCGTTTTGTTGACACGACCACTTACACTACTGTAACGGTGCTGTCCACGCTGCCCGCCGAGGACGAGGCTGTCACATCCGAACTGGCGTCCGAGCTCTGGCTGGTCTGTTGCGGCGGTGTCTGTTGTTCCTGACTGCTGCTGTCCAGGTTACCGCTGCCAGTGCCGCCACCGTTGCCTCCTCCTCCCCCTGGCTGGCTCGATGTTGTGACTGTGCCCGTACCCGTTCCTGCGCCTGTTCCCGTGCTCTGCGCCGGAGTCGTTGTGGTGGTTGCTGCAGTGCTGCTGGTGGTGGTGCCCGGCTGTCCGGTGGTTTGCCTGCGCGTGTCGAACGTCATTGTGGAGGCGGCGGCGTCGGCTTCGGCTCCTCTTCAACTGCGTCGTCGTCTTGCAGAGCTCCGGAAAGCTTAAAGCAACGGAAGCGGGGAAATGGAGGTGCAGGAGCGCTAGTTCTAGGTGTCTTAATAATCCTACTGCAGTCTGCACTGGGCGGCGATTTTCTTTTTGGCTTGGTTGTTGTTCGTCTTGGATTTATGGCAGTTGTGAAAAATGTCTCAGTTCCGCGATCCGTGTTCCCTGTTCAATTTTGCGAGATTTGGGAGTTGCCAGTTGTTGTTGCTGTTGTGGTTTTTGAGGCACTGTTGGTCGGCGACTCCCGGCTCTCTCTCTCTCTTTTTCTGTCTGTCTTCTTGACTCTCTGCGTCTGGAACTCACTAGCTTATTGTCCTTTTTCCAATAAGAACGGCGCGCTGCGTTGCGTTTACATATTCCTGGTCAGCGGCCACAGTTTGCAAAAATCTATAAACTGCAACGAAGTGAAAGAAGAAGCAAAGAAGCAAATAAATACAGGCGCACAAGGGAGACCGAAAAAGGCACACACACACACACACACACATGCACAATTGCAGGTCGCTGTGTGAGTGAGCGCGAGTATGTGTATGGGAGAGAGTGCCGTGTTGGGTTGGAATATGAAAAATCAATATTATTTAATAGACGGGGGCAGCAAGCGCCAAATAATGCTCCAAAAGCACACAAATTACGCTCCCTCTCCTGCTCCTGCCTACTCTCTTTCGTACAAACACACACACACGAACGCACTCACACCCACAGCCAAGAAGACAGTGTGTGAATTTAATTTAATGTTGTTTTTGTTTTACGCTGCTGCTGCTCTCTTCATTCTTATTTATTTATTATTATTTTTTTGGGCAAACAAAGAACATTTTTGCTGCCGAAAATTACATCACGTCGCTCTCGTCTCCCTGTGTCGTTGCCTCCGCTTTTTTTTCTCTCTCCTGTCCGCCCGGCAACATCCTTTTAAACGGAATGTCGGTCGGTGGGTGGAGCAAGTGGCAGCGCCGGCGGGGTGAGAGCGAAGGGGGTGTGCGAAGAAGGGGTGGTGAAAATAACTACGCATAAAGATTTCACAAGTCCGTTTTGTCCGTGTTTGAGTTTCTGGCACAGAGAGACGATACTATGCGAAAAAAAAACTGAAGATGAAGAATCATCTCCCCAGCCCCTCAGGGCCGGGTGTGGCGGGGCCACGGGGGCCTCTCACTTTCTTTCTATCACTTCACTTGGGAGTTGTGGGAGAGAGCCAACGGAAGTCACTCAAGGACGGGAGCCAGTGCGGCTTTTTATTATTTTTCCGATCTATCGTCGTCGCTCTTCTGTTTTTCACACTCACTCATATTCACACACGCACACGGGCGCACGCTCACCGACACGCTCTACTCACACGCACAGAATATATTTTATTTTATTTTTTTTGCGAATATCGAACACGACTCACCATTTCCTCCTATATACCGAAAATGTTCTCTTCCTGCAGGCGGGCTGGAGTAAAACAGACGGCCGAGATTTCGGCCAATACTTCACACTCTAAACTAAACCGAAAACTATTATTTTGCGAATTTTTCTCCTGGCCCCTAAGCTTACACAAATCAGCCGGCCAACAAAATGGCGTCTGCTTTGGTTCCTCAGATTTTTCGCGACCACGCAGCGGGCTGTGTGACTTTCGGCCTGACACGGCCTGCTTGCTTGTATTTTATTTGCTGCTTGTTTGCTGCGGCAATTTTTGTTAAAATTATTAAATTAAATTATATTTCTTTCCTAGGGTTGTGTAGGGTTGTTGATAATATACAGTGTTGCCAGATGATAGTTTGACTTTCTCCCTAAAAAATCTGAAAAGGAAAAATTTCCCCCTACAAAAATTTTAAAACCAGCTAATTTTAAAATATACAAACAACAAATTCAATCGAATAACCGCTTTCCAAGAATATTTCAGTACCAGTCAACTTTTATCCGATAGGAAAGCGTCTGCAGAACATTTTTTGTCATACTTTGCAATATTTAGCGGATTTATATTCTAGGCGTTTTTGTCATATTTTAGTCAATATTTCAATCTCAAAGTATTCCTAATAAGCATTTTAATAATATAGAATTTGAAAAACCGCCTTAACTATCCTCCCTAGGACGTAAAAAAATCTAGGGGGAAAACCCCTGCTCTGGGATATATTATTAATATATCAAAATATCAATATATCGATATTATTTTCTTGTTTTCCCAATTGCGATACTTTTATTTGGTATTTCTTAGGTATTTTTTGTCAATACGAAGAGCAACACGCATCGAACTGGTTCCGCAGAATGGAATAGTAAATACAAATTAAGTTAAAAAACAGAAAAAGTAATATGAAAATGTACGACGCTCTGGAACGCTGCCCGGGCGCCTACTGCGGACGATCGCCGCTGGGTAACGACACCTGGAGCAGCTGCGGCGTCTGTCCTCGGGGATCGCGGGTATGCTGGATTGGTGCCTGGACTTTGTTGTTTTTCTTGGTTTAATGGATTCTCCCGCAGGTAAACGCTAGCTACGCCTGTTCCCCGTGTCGCGACGAACTGACACCGTACTCCTGGCTGTACCTGGGCTTTATGACCATGCTGCCCCTCATGATGCACTGCTTCTTTATCGACATGGACGCCAAGGATCGCAAGTGAGCAGCCTATTCGCAGTGCCATTGCCATTGAATGGATAAAAATTTATACTTTTTGCGTTTATAGGTTCTCCCGCAAACAGCTGATTCTAACAGCCAGCGCCTTCATTGAGGTGGCTCTGTCCGCCATCCTAGCCACTTTGTTTATGGAGCCCATGTGGGAGCTGCGCCTATACGCCTGTGAAGTGCGCAAACTCACCGATTGGTACACCTTGTTCTACAATCCCAGTCCCAACTACGAGGCCCGGGTCTACTGCACCCAGGAGGCAGTCTATCCACTGCAAACCATCGTCCTGGTGTTTTACTTCCTCTGCCTGGTCAACATGTTTCTCATCCGGCCTTTAATCAGCAAACTAATGAATGTGGGTGGAAAGAGCAAGGCTCCCATTTACTCCGCCCTCTACTTTCTGCCTCTGCTCACCTTTATTCATGCCCTGGGCTGCGGCCTGATCTATTACTCCTTTCCTTACCTGAGCGTGGCCATTTCCATGGTGGCCAATGCCATTCATTATTCCCTTAAGCTAGACCAAACCCTGAAGGCGCTTGTCTGCTCCTCGGTGTGGGAACTCAAGAATGTGGTCATTATATGTGAGTTGTGAGAAATACTATAAAGGGATACCCCAGCTAATGAAACTTGATTGTAATAGGTGTCCACTGGATGCTCTTGGCTTATGGCATCACTTCCCTCAACTACCACTATGCTTTCCTGTGCCTGGTGCCCTTTCCCACGCTCTTCTACATCCTGACCGTGCGGTTTACGGATCCAGGCGAGTTTCGGGAGCTGGAGTCGAGAATTTGATGCGGCGATGTCCAAATGCAGATCTTCCATGCTCGGGGGGGCGCCGCCCGACGATCCACCGTTGTTATCTATGTGTAGTGTGCGCGTCATCTAATTTATTTGCTGTCTCAGCTGTAGTTGTAGTTTAATCGTCGATATTTCGTATATATAGTTTTAAGCCATTCATCGTTTTTTTCGTTTTTAATTATATTTCACATTAATTATACACATATAGTAATATTAAATACAAATCATCAGTTTCCCGTCTCTAAAATAGTTTTTACACAATATATATTGCTACATATTGAATTTGGATGCCGCCTGCCCCTTCAGATCCTTCGTTCGTGCTTCAGTGTGTGAGGGCATCTCTTAGTCGTCGTTTGTCATCATTGTCGTGGTGATATTCCCAAGGATGCAGCCAAGTATAAAAGAAATCAATGTACCTTTGAAGAGTATAGCAAATGGTTGGTGAAGGCTGCTGCTTGGATTGATGTCCTGTGTGCCTTAACTCCTCTATTCCGCTGCTGTGGATGACTTGTTGCGCTCTTCCAGGAACTTCAAGCGGCGCTTCCTTAGCTCACCCAGCTCCGAGGAGTTCTCGTCAAAGTCGGTCTCGGAAGTGCTCACCAGGCTAATCGTCTCCGTGGCTGTGGATGGCACATCATCCTCATCCGCGCCCAGATCCTCAATGGTTACCTTCTCTACGGCTGCTGCTGGAGGAGTTATCTGATGAGCCTCTCCCTCCAGTTGGGCCCTGGCCATGGCCGAGGTGCTAGGCTGGTCGTAAGCCGCTGATGGCCCAGGTGCTGCGTCT
Organism: Drosophila seguyi; assembly: GCA_008042675.1. Lineage (NCBI taxonomy): Eukaryota > Metazoa > Arthropoda > Insecta > Diptera > Drosophilidae > Drosophila > Drosophila seguyi. The sequence goes on along the minus strand of VNJU01010581.1, from coordinate 2,374 downwards.
GAGCTTGGAGCTCCTGCTGCGGCTGCTGCTGCTGTCGTGGATGTCGCTGGCACTGCGTTAAGCTGCAGACTGGCTGCCAAGCTTTGGTATTGCGACATCATGATCCCCGCCGAGTCCAGCATGAGGCTGATGTTGCGTAGCAGCTAAAAGCATTCATTAACTTATTAATTTATTTCCAATGATGGTAGACGAACCCACCTTGAGGCGCTGCTCAATCTGCTCACGCTGGTGCCCCTCCATTGCGCGCAGCTCCTCAACGGTGAACTTAGTAAGGTCCTGCGGCATGGGTGGCGGCGGCAGGGGCGGCGGCGTGAAGTAAACCAACTGTGGCGGCATCATAAAGGGCGGCAGCATCGGCATGACCGGGGGTGGCGGAGTCATGAGACCAGCCAAGTTGGGCAGGCCATCTATGGAGGGGAGAGATTAACTAGGGAATCCTTGTAGCCATTCGCTACTTACTAGCATCGCCAAAAAGCTCAGCAAAACTGGGCGGCAACGGGTTATTGCCACGACCCTGATTGGCATCGATTCCAGGAGCAACTGCAACCGGAGCCGGGGCAGCCGGCGGGGCACCCGCTGCGGCTGGACCTGCGTTTGCAGGAGCAGCAGCGGCGCCGGCGGCTGCCACATCATCCGCAGCCCGGGGCATGGCCGTCGAATTCACAGCCGGGGTGCGCAGGATGTTTAGGCGGCAAGTGGGACAGGTCTGCTGGCGCTGGAACCATGAGCGCAAGCAGGTGGTGTGGAAGATGTGGCCGCAGGGCAGTTTTTTCGAGTGATTGACCATGTCCTCGCGACAGATGATGCAAATGTTGTCCGACTGGCGGAGCTCCTCGGGCGTGGCGTCCGGATAGAGGGTGTTCATATTGCGAATAGCCCGCCGCGACATAATCACATCGTTTAGAGCCTTCCGGAAGTTGCGGATGGTGAAGAACATGGGCCGGAAAACGAACATTGGCAGCGCATAGATCTTGGCCATAATCACCACGAACAGGATGTACAGCACGACCTTTATGAGGCCAATCACCAGCTCCGTGTACAACAGAAACACCGCCTTGTTCTCCCAGGGCGTGTCCGTGCGCATCTCGGCGGAGTGCAACACGTACTTGATGGCCGTGCTGGCGATGACGGTCAGTAGGATGGCGTACTCGAAGCCAAAGACCAACTGGACCGTGGGCCCGCGCACCAGCGTCGAATTGTAGGCATGCATCAGCAGCAGATAGTCTAGGACGCCCAACATGCTCAACAGGCTGCCCACGCGTATATGGAACAGCAAGCCCAGCACGGGCGAACGCTCCATCTGTGGATTACAATTGGATTAGAGACCGTAGAGTCCATAGGGCTTAGCACTGCTTACAAAGTCCACACGTTCCTCGGCCAGCCAATGGAATGATTTGAGGAATAGGAGCACCGTGAACAGAGCCACGAAGCGCGGATTGAAGTCATCCCGGAATACGGTGAAGGCCAGGCAGGTCTCTGTGAGGGCGTACCAAAAGCGCTCTAGCAAATGCTCGAACTCGGCAGCGCGCAGCGTGCCCAAGAAGATCTAGAAAATGGAAAAAGATTAAGAATCAAATCTCGGGCTCAGCAGAAGATAGTCGTGTTACCTTGCGCAGCAGCTTGCCAAACATGAAAACAATCACAAAGAACTGTATGTAGATAACCTGCAAGCAGAGGGAAGAGGATCATCAGCATGGGCACAAGGCTACAAAAGCTGGACTGGACTACCCACCCCCATTGAGGCGTTTGACTTGGTAATGTAGACGACCGCCGGGTAGAACTGCTGCTTTTGGTAGTAGGCATTTCCGATCACCGCACTGGTGAGCGCCATACACACGGCCGAAATGAGCAGCTGCATGATGCCGCTCCTGGTGGCCAGTGCCGCCAGCTGGCTGATGGACTCGAGGAAGATGTTAATGTTGGCCGGGCGCTCTCTCTTGCCCCTTATGCACTACATATATGGCCCTTTTTGAGAAGGTGGAAGATTTTCTTTCCAGTTTCGGTGGAGCTCTTAGGTTTTTTCGGTTTTCCTCCTCCAGAAAAAAAAATCTCTGCTTTTCGGGGAGCAGTAGCTGCTGTCGAAAATATTGCCTTTCTACCCTCGTTTGACGCACGAATTTCGCCGAGTCAGTGTCAGAGTTGTTTAGCCGAACGTTGTTTGCTTTGCCACCTAGATTTATTCCAAGCAGGAGCTCTTTGGCTGACAGGCGTTTTCAATATTTTTATTTTTTAATAATTACACGTAGTACTACCTACGAGCTAGGGTTGCCACCGTACCGCAATTGGGCACCACTTCAGGGCTGCCAGATGCAAATTTTTCTATCCCCCGAAAAAATCTTAAAATGTACAAAATACGGTCCTAATTTTTTTTATA
>VNJU01010580.1:0-11570 GCA_008042675.1 Drosophila seguyi | reverse complement strand
TATTGTTTTATGACTATAACTACAATGGTGCTCGAGGAACTACAAAGGTTTTAAGAACACCTAAAAAGGGACCGGATTCCGTGTTAACCGAGTACTGAAATTAGTATGACTTTTTATACCATAAGAACGTGATAAAATTATTCTTTCTAAAAGGAAAACAACTTTTTTAACTGTTGCATAATTCAAAGAGACTCAACAAGTTGTGATTTTTTGAGCATAAAATAAAAATCAAATTAATTAAATAGTGATTAGTAAACTGAACTTGTCTTAAAAGTTTTTCAATATTTTTAGACAATAGTTTTTAATATTATAACAAAACATTCCCTTTAAATCTCAAACCCTAAAACCCCAATTTAAGCTTATAATTCCACTGAAATTATCGTAAATTGGATTCTCGCAGCCTTGGCATCCAACCCGAGCAAATGTTCCGCATATTTTTTGGGGCATGCAAAATATATTGGCGCATTGAAAACTTTTGTGTGCGAGTGTGTGCTCTCTGTGCTTTGTGGGCCTGTCATTTGCCACTTTTGGCACAATTTGTTGTGTGCGTGAACTCTGTCTTGCCGTCCCTCTCGTCGGCCTTCGGGCGCTGTTTGGCCATCTCATTCTATTTCCCCAGCGAGCACTTGGCATAATAATGAAAAATTAATCGGCAAAAATCCGCACAAAAAGCATCCATTGCATACATTTCGGCGCCGAGCTTAATTGAAATGACGACAATCGTCGAACAGGCGCCAAAAAGGTGTAAGTGAGATGGGCGAAGGTAGTCAGAATGAGAGGTAGAAGGAGAAAGAGAGAGAGAGAGAGAGAGAAAGATAACGCGAATAGACACGCATAAATTTTGCACAAACAAGCGAACAAGGTCCCTGAAAGTATGCAGCAAGTGGTGCATACTAATAACCTGCATCATGCAGAGAACAAAAAATCTATACATTTTAGGGGACATCAACGTTATCAAAACTCCTAAAAATTATACAAAAATTATGAAACACAAATTAATATTGTTAAAAAGAAAATTATTCGGAACTTTGTACATTAAAAAATTGCATTGCATACTTTTAAACACATGTTTTAAAGGTTTCAAAACATTTCAAGGATACACCTCAATATTTATATTTACAAAAATTATCATACTTTTATTTATAATTTATTAACTTAATTAAACTTATGAAAATATCATAAGAATTAAAATTTAAAATGGCTTTGAACCCTCAAATGAATAATTCCTTTATTTTTAATCTTTTTTTTCTCCAAGTGAGCCTCTCTCTGTTGTCGCCTGGCTCTGGTTGTTCGGTGGCACCATTGGCCCCGCGGGTAACTGATGCTTAAACCATCAGCAGCATTGGTTGGTTCTCGCCACCACTGGCTTTGCCCCAATGGTTGCCCCTGCCATCGTCACCACACAGGCGATGACTCCATGTGGATTACTCCGCCAGATTCCTACTGCCGTTGCTCCCGTTTTTGTGTGCAACTGCAGTTGGCATCAAAAATTTCGTGCATATTAAGTTGTTGATTTGTTGATTTACACTTGGCTTCCTCACTTGCCAACTTCACGCAAAAAATTCCACCAAAAATGTCAACCACAAGAACAGTGATTTAGCCGGAAATGATGGAAATTTGTAATGCTAACACTTAACATCCAAAATTTTACAGGGAAAGGGGAAATTTTTTTGAATTAAAGGAAATTAGTGACCATTCTAGGTTTCACACATGACAGCATATTTTTTGACAGATTTTAAAGGCTATAAAAACAATAGTTTTTTTTTCCCTACTCATTTACTTATTATTCCAAAAGTTATCTCAAAAAGACTTACCTTTCATCAAGATAGAACAAAGTCATTTTAAAAAAAGAACTGAATGAAAAACATTTTCATTATCATTGTCAATGTTAATGCAGCCTGTCAGAGGCGAAAAAAATGCAGCAAAGAATGCCACTCGGCCCAGCTCTTTACTCTTCTTTTTTTTGTGCCCTTTTTCCAACAAGGACTTGCATCTTCATCTCCTTCTCTATTTCCATCTCCAACAGCTCCCAGTATCATCTTCACCTTCGCCTCCATCATCATCATCATCTCAGCATCATCATATTCGCTGGGCTGCTCACCTGTGCCGGTGTTGCATTACCCATCTGCATTTCCGCCAACTTGAAACTGTTGCAAGAAATTGCTGCTGCCACATCCTTTAGCAGACACTGACTTTTCTGGATGGCTTAATAGCTTTTCCCGGGCACAAAAGAGTTTCCCCTAGCGACTTGTTGAGTCCTCGAGGAAGCTTTACTAAATTTGCTGGAATCCGCCGGCAGTTCAGCTCGATTATTAAACTTAAGTTAATAGTGGCTGGGAATTTATGGGTTAATGCGAATTTTGATGAAAGGGATGGGGAATCTCAGAGAAGCTTATGGGTAGTATAAATATAAGTAAATACCTTGATTTAAGGGTGTTATTTAATAAGAAACATTAAAGATAGTATAAAATATCTACTGATCCAAAAGTATTCTCCTTATTTTCAGTTATTTGGTTTTAAATAATTTCAAATACTTTAATTAATTGCTTTCTTAACCTCTCACCTTTAAGAGTATTTCCTTTTTCGGCTTTCCCTTGTGTGTAGTATAAATTGAGCAAAAAATAAGTCATAATTGTGCATTGTTTTATATGAGCAGCAAACTGAAGTTGGTGAGTTGAGTGAGTCTTTGAGTGGGGCAACACACTGCCGGAGAGTTTACCCTTTGCACGGGCTCTTTTTCGCACTGCCTCCTCGAAAACCCCCTCCTCCAATCCCTATTCGGAAAAACCCTTTCCCAGGCAGATTGCACTTGAGGTAGGTGCTGTTGTTTGTGGTGATGCCTTGAGGCGTCCTTTGTTTTGAATGAATTTTGAATGGACCTTTATTTTCGCATACTTTTAGGCGCTCGCCTCTTTTTTTTTCTGCCACCCGCCAGGTGCTTACATTAAGCGTTATTCAGACAGGTGAATGGATGGATGGATGGATGCTCCAACCACCACCTTCTTTCTTTCCACCTGAAAAGGTAATTTCGCAAATGCAGCGGCAAAGAAAGGCTGGCTGGAACAATGTGCGGGACAGAAAAGCCCTTCCATCCACATGACACATGTTGGTGGGGATCCCCGTTCTTCCTTTCGGCCATCCTTGGTCGTTTATCTTTCGCTTGGGCCGCAGCAAGTGACCATGCAAAATCAATTAATGCCAGCGAAGCACTCAAATTGCATTGCACCACCGCAAGGCGTTTTCCCAGGCTTTTCCGCTCTCCCCTTTTTCCAGGGCTTCACTTAATGCGCATTCTTGTTTGCACATTAAAAAGCAATTCGAGGCTCAAGCCGAAACGAAATATGCACACCTTGGCTTGAGATAATGCATATACATATATATATACCGTGCACTCGTATCATGTGGCAGGCAAACAATGCGAAATAATTAAAATTCTGTTGGTCAGAAAAGCCCACGAGAGCCTTATCCATGGCATCCATTTCGGGGGATTCACTACCAGATGAAGGTGGTAGTAATAACATTACTTTCATCTCATTGTGTTTCTCGGGTAAAAATTTGTTCGTCCGATATATGATTGATTAAGGCTTGAGATTTAATCGTAAATGGGCAAGGTAAACTTTCAATTAAATCTTTATATATGACTCTTAAATAAATATGTCATAATATACGCGGATGTTTAATTCTGTTAAGGCTATAAGTGCTTTTAAGAAATTTTAAAAGCTGGCCACATCATTATCTTAAAATTTATTGAAATTGCGAATATGTGACATGGTTTTATTTGCCTTAAACCAGCGACATTTATGATATTATGTATTTAAAACGCTTATACCTTTAAAAATAATCCTTTGCCGCTAATATACTTTTGTTCTGACTGTACATTCATACTGAAGGCTTCATATGCCAATCCGAATTCTCACGTCATATTTTTGCCAGTTTTCACTTTTTTTTGACCACCACAACTAAGAAGAGACTGTACTTTTTTGCAGGCAGGCATCATAGGAAACTGTACCTTTTTGCTAGCAGGCGTCATCGGGACTGTACTTTTTTTTTGTGCTTGCAGGCAGGCATCGAAGGTAAACCCAGCAGCCTTGGCTGACTTGGCCAAGCCTAACGCGACCTGACAGCTCTCCTGGCCAATCCCCGATGCAAATTCTCACACCATCAGCATCAGCTGTCAAAGCCATTTTGGTGTGGCGTGTCCTACTTGGTACAGTCACCGCAGTGCCAAATGGCAAATGGTGAAAGGCAAATGGCGGCGCCATGTATGCAACACCTTTTGTTTGGCGATCGTGTGCTAATACGCTGTGAAAAAGTGCACCTCCTCTACACCGACTCTACTCTTTCGCCTGACACTTTGCTTTCTTCCATTTTCCTTTCCCCCCCTCGCCCACATTTTATTTGGCCAGGCCCCTTTTCTCTTTAGCCTTCTTTTTGGGCGGCTAAAAGCGGGTTTCCTGCGGGCGTTAACCGAGGCTGTTTTGTTGTTGACTTTGTGCTCCAGTTGCTGGTCGCGAATAAAAAAAAAGAAAAAAGGCCGAAGGGGGTGACTTAGTGGGCGGTTTAGTGGCGGCTAGTGCATATTTGCCTTTGTGCAACTATCATTAAACAAGCCAAAGCCACCAGCAGAAAACTGCAGAGAAAACTACACACTAGCGCCATCATACAAGCTCACCTCAATCCACCACACGAAACACATTAAAAGCGAGGCCAAAAGACAAATACCCGCACACTCTCAGTCTTGCTCCTTTTCTCTTGCATAAATAAAGCAACAAAGGAGCTGGCGATGGTGTGCGTTACTCCTTTTTCTTGACTACACAGAGAAAAGGAACTACAGTTCTCGCGAAAAATATCTAAAAACTAAATTTAATGTGCCCAGATACTCTAAGAGATTCTGGTATCCTTTTAGCACTGCCACACTAGCTGTAAAGTGTGACCTTGCTAACTGCAGGAAATAAAAATTTGATTAATTTAAATGAGATTTTATTTGATTTATTTTCTTTTATTTAACATAAAATACATAATTAAAAGGCTCGTATTTAGGTTTTTACATAGGAGTTATACATTTTTAAAATCATGTTTATTTTTCTTTAGTGTAATCGCTGCCTTTTGACTTCTCGCCTGCAGTTTTGTAGCCTTTTTAAGCTTTCAACTGGCGCAGCTTCATCTGCAGCTTCTTTTTTTTTCTACAACAGAGGCAACAGCAGGAGCAGCAGGAGAAGTTGCTTCCTTGGCTTAATGTGTTCTGCTGCGGCATCCCAACAAGCCAGTATCCCAACAACTCAGCATCCCGGAGTCCTAGCTTTTAGCCCTTTCAGTCCTGCATTTGACATGGAATTTTGCATAGAGCGGCGATCCACAGGAACTAACAACACTCGCAGGGCAAACAACCACAAAGGATGCCAAAGGATGCCAAAGCAGCAGCAGCGAAGTGTCAGGCTGTTTGCCCAAAAAATGCCTCAAGGACTATTAAACCGATGCCTGGCATTGTCATCTCTCTATGCTCCGGTCTCTTACTTCCTTACGTTTGTTTTTCCTTCCCTTTTTTCTTTCTTTCCCTCCGACGCCTAGCTGCTTGTGGCTTAAGCAATTTAGGGATTTCTGTTGGGCATTTGAGTGATTTCTGATGGGTGTGTTGTGTGGCCGGGCCTTGTTTGCTGAGTGAAAATAGATCAGTTTATGATGGAGAATGCCTTGCGGATGTTATTCCGGTTTAGGTAAATTGCTCGGAATGCAAAGGGAAAGGCAACAAATGGCTGAAAGTCTTTAGCCTTTGGGCTAAACACGACAAAAAAGGTGGGAAGTAAAGGCAACAAAGTATCAAAAGTGACCACCAGGATGTGGCCTTACACCTACGTGACAATTGGGTTTAGTTTTGGTATCTGCAACTGTTGCAAGATCTCACAAGAATTCTTTAACTTCAATATACTTTTTCGTAGAATAATAAAAACAATATAAAATAATAAACCCTTGGGAAATATTGAGTGATTTTTTGTTTGTTGTTACCAACTTAAGCAACTCTGACCTAACTAGTTTCAGCACTTTATTTGTTGACAAGCGCCTTCGACCCCAAAGGCCTTCTTCGTTGGGGCTCTTGGCCCTGTTTAAATGTAAAGGGAAACAACGCTTCAATTTGTCTCAAGTTGTCAAGTCGCGCATTGTTGGTGTTTCAGCACACTGCAATTTTTCTCGCCCAGCAATAGCAACTTTCATCAGCCAACAACTAGTGCTGACTTTGACACCGTTTTCCACTTTTCGTTAGCATGTGAGCGAGATGTTGCCAAGGAGACTACGTCAGAGGAGCTCACGGAAGGAGCAGGAGCGGGAGCAGGAGCTGGAGAATTCATCCCTCCCACGCCTACGTTGACATGGCACTTATTTTCTTATTATTAAGTATACGCTTAGTGGGCCGGCGAAGGAGATGGGGCGTTGTGCTGCAGCGGAAGTGCGCCAAGTAATGATTACTTTGTGTCTGCCACTGACAAATGCCGTCAGTCAAAGTCAGTCAGAGTCGAGGAGCATAAGGGCAGGGACGCAGGACCCTGTCAGCAGCAGGAGCTAGACGGATCGGGGTGTTGACGACAGCTCAATGCGGAAGGAAGTTCAAGTACAAAAGGTGCATAGTCAATGCAAAGGAGTCGCCGGTCGTCTGCTCCTTTTCCCTGTGCATTCATGTGCATTGGCTCTCGATGGGATCACAGAGGTGGAGTAGTCTGTTGACAGTCTATTTCATTGCCCTGCAAGTGAGCTGTAAGAATGGAACGAGAGAAATGCACACTGTCAGATTTGAATAACTTATATAGTTTTCCTTGGAGGGCGGTCCTTTAAAGTCAAATAACCTGTTTTTAATATAAAATACTCTTGCTTGTCACTTGAATTTCCCTAGGTGAAAGTGAAAAGCCCCCGAAAATGTCCAACCCAAATTGAATAGTTTTTTATGGTCCAAAAACCTTGAGCCGATTACGAGAAATCATTCAGTTCTGGTCGATTGATAGTCGCAGTCCCTTCGCAAAATTCAATTTCCTTTCCACTTAGCCATGATTACCATGGGGCCCGAACACTGCACACCACCGACTTCCGTCGCTGGCCGTCAAATCCGTCCAAACAACACATCACCATATCCCTCCCACTCGAAACCCCTCCGACAATCCATCTCCTTGTGCTTGGCATTTCCGCTGTCACTCGCTTTAATTACGCTCCTCACTCTGCTGGCTCACTTTCTGGCCGAGTGACTGGCCAAATCCAGAAATCCAAATCCCTCTATCAATAGATGAAATATGCCCGTGGATGCGCTGGACTGGGCCCCGGGCCATCATCAGTCATGGGCATATTTTGACAGTGGCATTAGTCAGTCGCTGTACTCGAAGAAAAAGTAGATCTAAAATTTGGAATATTGTATTTTTTCACTTGTAAATTATAAAAAATATTTAAATTAAGCTTTAAGCTTATTATCTGAAAGGCAGCAAGAATATAGTTAAACTTTTCTGGTGGCTCCCAGAGCTGGAGAAATACGAATCCGGCTCGAAGGACCAAAATGACTGATTTAAGCTTTTGGTACACTCAATAAATAATAACACAGGCATAACTTGTAATGTCTATATTTTACATTTTTATTTTCATATTCCTATTTCATAAATTTTATGATAAGTATTTTAATTTTCCTCAGTGTACCTAGTAGAGTTCAACCAAAATCGGCTTCAGTCTCGCGTTGATTCGCATTTGCAATCAAAACTTGTCCACGGGGTGACAATCAATGCGATACTGGCTCTTGGCCAACAGTTTCCCTTCGGGACATAATACTGAACTTCCATTTGGCATTTGGCTGTCAATATGGAAAAGGCCAGGGCCGAGCCTTTCAGCAACGATGCAAAGTGGCAATCAATATCTTTCCTTATTTTTGTTGCCCATCCAATTAATGGGTGATAATAGTAGTTTCTATGTGCATATTTTGGGCATTTTGTCACTTTTTCGTAATAAGCCGAAAAGTTTTGTGGTCAAGTGATTTCTCTTTTCTTTTTCTGATTTTTTTTTGGCAACCCAAATTGGATGTGTCAGTTGCAGGCAATTTGTTAGCCTAATTGGTTTGCGGAAGGAAGGAAGGCTGGCTGGCAAATTTTTGGTAATTACAAACATATTGCCTGAGGCTTTTAATGTGAAATTTATTGCAGTATTTTATATATAATTAGAGGTTGTTGTTATTATTTACTATTTACTATAGGTAAGTTAGGAGTCGAATATAAGCCAGATAAAGTTGTTGACAGCACTTAACTCATGATAAAAGATAAATTTTCTTTTATTTCTCACCATTTTTGGCTAGTAATAGATAACTACTTACTTTCTAAATATCCAAATTTGAATAAATTTTCATTAATAACATATTGTTTCCCTTCTAAACTATACCTTTCAGCATCACATCAAAAGCGTGTTGAGTTACCTCGCAGCCAGCATTCCTCGCCACGCCCACACACCCAACAATTGGTAACATCCTCACGCACAATGAAAAACGACGTCGTGCGATGGAGCAGGCAGCCAACTAGCAACAGCAACAACAACAGCAGCAGCAGCAGCAGGAGCAGCAGCAGCAGCAACAGCATCAGCAGATGCAACATTAGCAGCAGCCACAAACACAAAAGCAGACGCAACAAATTAAATGCTCGACAATTAGGGCAACATGCTGCCAAAAGTTGTCAGCAGACGGAGGCGCAGCAAGAACAACAACAACAAACAATCATTGAATGTGATATAGGAAATTTCAATTTCAATTGCAATTTATTCAAAACTAGTTTTTTAACGCAATGCAAACCGAAACTTAGCACCAGAAGCAACAGCAGCAGCAGTAGGAGCAGCAGCACCAGACACTTGGCGAGAACGAAAGCAGCCCTGCTGTTTATTTTGCAATTTAGTGCCGTAGTTTTTTTATGTAATTATAATGTCGGTTTCGTGGCCGGAAGTGTGGCATCAGCAACAGCAACAGCATCAGCCTCGGTTCCCCCGGCGCCGCAGCCCCCCGCCTCGTCAGCCCAGGCAGCACCGCCACCACCACCTCCAGCCCCGTCGTCATCCCTCAAGGTGGATCCATCTGGCCAGTCGCCAGTGCTGCCCCCGTATGTTCTCGACTATGAGACGGGCGGCAGGGCCAAGCTGACGCCCAACAGCGGCAAATATGGAAGTTCAGGGATTTCCGGTAGCAACAATCAGATCACCGAACACTACACACACACCTGGGCAGTGCACATACCGGATGGCGACAATGGCATGGCGGATGCCGTAGCCAAGGATCACGGTTTCGTCAATTTGGGCAAGGTAAGTGATGGGAAAATGCATTTAAATTTAATTTTAAAAGTAAACTATAAGTTAAACAAGGTACTAAATATATATATATGTTTCAATGAAGGCACAAATCGAGATCTTGATTAGATAAAGACAACTCATTGTTTGGAATGAAGCCCCTTCTTTTCTTTCTACCTTTCCAAAAGAGAAGTCCTAGCCAACACCTAGGGCCTTGTCTCATCTCGACTCGTTAGCCAGTTTAGCATATGATTAGAAGAACACTCAAATGTGAGACTATTAAAAGTTTGCAACACCCGTAGGAGACCGAAAGAGAAGTTTCTACGTTATGAAAGTAACATTTTGTCGTTTGGGGAGTTTGCCAGTTGCTACCATATCGTTGGGGTTGATATGCCAGAGCACTGGACAAAGTTTTAGGTGAAATCGTTCCTCTGGCTTTTGCATCCTTTGCCAATCTGCTTGCCAGTCAGTCACTGAAAATGCCAGAGAGACACGGAAGAGGAGGGAAAAAGTGTGTTTGAAATGCGGGCGCAGGTGTTGCAGCCGGACAAGTTTAATCTGAAAGCATTTCGACCCTGTGTACTCTCAACTGCTACTTTGATACACACACCTTTGGCTTCTTCTATTTCTCCAAGCTCCTCCTCCTGGAGCAGCAGACGCGAACCCGCTAAGTGACTGTCAAGTTATCCTGGCAATGGGAATGGCCAGCACAAATGGAGCTCAAATCGCCTTGTAATGGCATCGTTTGCGATAAAACAAGGCGGGCAGCTGGGTAGGTACACAGGGGTAGAGGTTGCCTAAGTATAGATTACAGAAAGCCTGGAGTGAAACGCACTGAAAGAAACTCACCCAAAAAATTCTGGGTGATATTAAAAGAAACATTAATTTGACTTGGTTAATTTTTTTTTATCTAAAAAGCTCAAGTTTATAAAAATCTCAAGTTAAAAAGGCAGAAGAGCAGAAGTACATGAAAATGTTGCTAGAAAAATATTGCGCAACATGAGCACTTTAAGCTCAAATGTTGCTAAGAATATGTAGGGGGAACCCCATTAATGTTGTCAACACAATGTTGTAGAAGTTTAATATATGTACTTATTGGATAAATGAACTCAAAAATAAATATATATTTTTTGTGTACCAATATTAAAAACAAATAACAAATCTCGCTCCAGTGTAAGAGCAACAAATACCTCACAACGGCCGTCGGAAAACATTTCGAGGGTACATTTGAAAGTAAAATGCATTCCGAACAGTTATTTTTGCGGCTGCCAGGGGTTAAGTCCCACCTCCTGGTAGCTGTCTGAGCTCCAAATGGAGCTCGGCATTTGGGTTTTTCAATTGAGGAACGCTTGCGGCTCGCAGGTGCCGGATGCCGGATGCCATGAAAAGCTCAACTGTGTCGATTTCCATTATACGGATCCCTTTTTTGCGAGAGCGCTGGGCAAGGAGGAGGAGGAGTAGCAGACTTAAGTAGCCTTCGTGTCCGTGGAAATTAGTATCACTCACAATGCCGCTCCGTTGACTTAATTGGCAGAAACAAAAAGCGGAAAATTCAATTTATGGAGGCGCGCGCACACACAAAAGTTTTTGTTAGCACTCTGAACTAGTGCTGAAGTCCGGAATTTCTACGCCGGAAATGGGAGAGACGGAAGACTGGCAGATGGCCGGACCCGGGCCGCGAAAGTTAATTGAAAATTAATTTTAAATGGCATTGTTAAAATGAATCCAACTTAAGGCCAACCTGAATGCGAACAGACACCGGCGCTCTCTGCAAATGAAATGTGCCATTTTGCATAATTAGATGATGCCCAAAACGGCTGTAAAACTGTAATGAGTTGAGCGCCAAGCGGAAGTGGAAATGAATCCTAGAATTTCTGACTTTACTAACGTTTATTAATTGCCAACTTGATTGCTGGCTGAATGAAAAATGAAGGAGGAGTCTTTAGTGAAGCACTTGGAAAAGGTAAAGTGTGCACTTTGTTTGAAAGGAAGAATTGGACTTTGTTTAGACTTAATCATTGTTTCTTTTAAATGAAAACTAATAGGTAAAAATTAGCCAGTATACTCTACAACTTTTTCAATATTTACCATCAGGAAATAATACCCCTGAAAAGTCATTTATTTCGTACAAAGTTTTTATGAGAAACATGATGTATTTTCACCCCTAAATCAACCCTGGAAACTGTTTCATATATCAAGGATATTACTCCAATATATTACTCAAAAAGTCAGTTAGCTTTTCTCACCTTTCCAATTGAAATTAAACGCTTTGGCCAAAAACCCTT
>VNJU01010558.1:0-29118 GCA_008042675.1 Drosophila seguyi | reverse complement strand
TAAATAAATGTAGTTGAGTTTTTAGAAATTGTCTAAATAAGGAAGCACGGCTGCTAAAATCTATTTAAAGGGTTCCGAAAAATAGGTAAATCTTTTAAAATGATTCTCCAACAAATTTGTGGTGTAATTTAAAAGGTCTTAAAATCTGTTGTTAAACAAAGTCAACCCTTTTATGTATGTATTAGTTACCTTTTCTTCTATGGTAAGTCAGACTATCCTGGTTTTTCCTTGTGCAATTAAAGCTAACTCTTTTCTTTGTACATTTTTAAATTAATTGTAATTTTTTTTAAATCCTACTTAAGAATACAAGTTACTTTAGACCCTAGTAGAACCACATACTATTCTTTTTTTAAATGTATCTTTTGTAAATATATTAATTTATATTGAAGCAAAAATATTTCACAAAAAACTACAACCTTTATTTAGACCGCAGAGCTGCCTTGTATGTGTAGTGTCTGGTGCATTTGGCATGATTCGAGATGAAAGCGGCGGCGACAATCTGCTGCTGCTTTTTGTTGTTACTATTATTTGTAGTATTCATATAATTCTTGTAATTGTTGTTGTTCTAGTTGAGATGGACGAGATGGATGGGAAAAGAGAGGAGCAAGCGGAGCTTGGTTTTGCGATGAAATTGCGATGAGAAAATACTGATGAACGGCTGCTTGGATATGGCATGCGGATGGTTGTGGTTATGGCGCCACCTGTTGCTGGTGTTGATGTCGAAGATGTTGCTGCCGGTGAACAGGTTGTTGCTGTGGAAAAGAGACGACGCGACATATCGCTGGAAAAGCTACGTATATAGCTCCGTTTCCCTCCGACGCCGATCCGATTCTCAATTCGAAATTCGAAATTCACGTTGTTCGTTTTATTTAGAATTCTCAAATATACAACAAAAGCTTACACTTTCAATTTTCGTTTCGTTTTTTATGTTTCTTTCTTCTTGTTTATTATGTTTTATATTTTCATTGTTTGTTGACTTTGCGTATGATTAGTGTATGTAATATGTATATAATAGCGTTGTCATGTATGTATATTTGTATAAAGAGTGTGTATAAACTTATTGCTTTCATATACTTAAGCTGCGTTGTGTCTGAGTGGGTGAAAAAAGCAGCGCATATTTTTTGCAAAGTACAGTCCCGAATTGGAAGGGTAAACAACACTGTAGATATGGGAAAAAACACGGTTTTTGAAATGTTAGGGTTAGCTTAATTTTTAGATATCAGAATTGCACAAATTTCTGATTCCATTAAAATTGGAGTTTGCTTAAAAAAGTTGCATATATTTTGGTCATTGGAAAATTTGAAATAAAGTATTAGTGTTATGTATTCCATTTCCAAATAAATTTGAATATTTTAATTTTAAAATCAAAGTTCATTTAAATTTAAATAATTTCAACAACACCTATTAATATCTATTAATGTATCTAGCTAAATTTTGAATACATTTTTCTTACAAAAACCGATATTTTTCGAATGGTGTTGCCGCTTGCATTTCCAAAAAGTCGTTAATTTAAGCCTTCGTATTAATATTGTAGCGATTACAGTGATGTTTACCCCTTGCAAAGGGTTAAAACGGGTGAAAAACGATAGGTAAAATTACCTAACATACAAAAAAACAATGCGTTTTTAATATTTATTAATATGCATGTAGACAACAAACGAAATGGAAACTAATTTTGCTGCTGCTTGTTTTTTCTCTTTTCTCTTAGCTTACAAACTAAAATTCGTATTAATTACAAAAAAGGCTGATTAAAACATATAACAAAAGAGCAACAAAATAAATTTCAAAGGAAATCACAGAAGTGGAGAAACCGAAGCGAGAGTTTTGCCCATATGGAAAAGCAAAGCGACAACTTGATGTTAAACCCATATTTTTTCGAGTGGTTTTTGTTCTAGTTTTGATTTTTTTGTTTTTGTTTTGGGGAGGTGGGTTTGTTTTTTTTTGGGGGGGGAGGTTGATTATCCAATAGCTCTCGCTCTCACTCGGCGCCCCCTACGGAATTTCGGGAGGGGCTGTGCCGTTGCTGCTGCTTCTGCTGCTGCCAGTGTCGCTGCTCTCTACATTCGCTCTCGTTCCCGCTCTGTCGGCGGCTCACTGCACGCTGAGCTCAATTTGCGTGGAACTGCTCCGACTGGCCATTGAGATTTTGCGCGCCAACTTTTGCAGTGTGCCAACAGCTTTATTTTTTTTTTTGGGAGTTTTCGAAAATTTGTTGTTGTTGAATTTTTGTTGGTGATTGTTGTCGTAATAGTTGTAGTTGTTGTTGTTGTATATTTTTTGTTTTCGGTTTGCGTGTAAATAAATAAAACAAATGAAAGGTCAAATAAATTAAAGAGTTGTTGTAAACAAAAGGCTTGTGGGTAGTGTGTGGATAGCGTGGTTTGTAAGGTGAAGTGGAAAATTAAAGAGCGTTGGAAAAGCTTAGAAAGAGCATCAAGTTCCCAGCTACCGAGGTGGCACTGTGGTTAAACAAGCAAACTACGGGTAGGCAGGCGAGTGTGGGTCAAATTTGCAAATTAGAGGCTCTGTTTGGGATTTAAGGTGTTGGAATAAGTGATATATAATCTCTTTAGAGAGTAAAAGTTCAACATATTGTAGGAAATTACATTAATATTTTTACAAATAATAACAGAAACATTTTGACAATGTTTTATTTAGGAATAGCTTACAAATTTACTGAGTTTCTGGGAATTTAAAGAATAAAATAAAATAAAATAAATTAAATATGTATTGAAACATCAAATATTCAAGAACATATATGGAATTAGTTAGTTTTTGAAACCAACCTTATCTTAAGTAGTCTTTCAACACCATAAAACGCACATAGAGCCTCCATAAGATTGGTATATTGTGTATTTCGTGTGTATTTTTGTCTAAGCTCTACTTTGCCTATATATCTGTATATATATACGAATGTTAATTTGAATTATTGTATTAATTAATTAGCTAAATGCATTCCAACTAGAGATTTTGGGTTTTATTTTTGTTGCAATTTTTTGTTGGGTATTTTTACTGCTGCTGGGTGCTGCTTCGGATGGCAGATCTTCCTACTGAGGTTTCTCGGACACTACGATCACAGGTGCAAAATATTTATAAGTGTGTGTTTGGTGTGTGTTGTTTAGTCGCAGGTGTGTGTGTACAAATATACATACCATATACACACGATTATTATAGTTATTTGTTGTTGAAATTATATAGAGAACGCGGAATTGCATTAGTTAGCGGTTATATTTGTTGATTTATTATTATTATTATTTGTTGTTGGGGAAATTAGAATCAGGCAACCAATTGCGAAACGAAAAGAAAATTCAGAATTAGAATAGAATTGAAGAGAACGAAACGGAGGAGAAAGTCGTAGGTTGATGCAGCAGAGACCAGGTCGATGGAATTTAATGGGATAATGGATAATGGCCATAAATGGAGGATCGCGTGTGAGAAGTTATGGATTTTAATGGGGTTTATGGCAGTGCAGGGATTTGAGATTATCATCGATTGAAGTTGCAATTTCGTGTGGTAGTTTTTTGTTTGTATATTTTTTTTTTCATTTGGATTTGTGTTGCGTGTTGTTCGGTTGTTGTTTTTTTTTTTTTTGCATTTTTTATTTTGATTTTTTTGTATGTTGGTTTAGCAAAACAAGCAGTTTTGGAGAAAGGAAAAAGAAATGAAAAACAAAGTAATGAACATCTTGAAATATCTTTTCTTGTTTGGTTTGTCGTCGTTGTGGATGCGAAAATGCATTATTGTGTTTTATTCCTAACTATTTTTAGGGGAGAAAAAGGGGGCTTGTTGGGAATTGGATAATATATATAGAGAAAGTAAACGCTTGATTTTCAACAACTTTTCGATTTTTATTTTGGAATACTTTTCTTTGCGTACAAATACTTTGGTTTTTCAACATAAATTTGAACGAATTTCAATTAATTTTTAGTTTTTTGTTTGTTTTTGGGTTTTTTTCTCTTTTTTTGTATAATTATAATTAGCCAATTTATAAATATAGAATTTTGCACAATCAATTCTCAGTATTTTTGGTTTCGTTTCATTGCATCTCAAAAAGCTTTTGATTCTCAAAAAGATACTCGCTTCAGGCTAAGATTAGGTTGGGGCTCGCGTGTGTGCGTCGTCGTGTATATATATATATATCTTGAGTGTCTCTATATAGAGAGTATTTAGGGTCTAGGAGGAACTGAACTGAACTGAAGCTATGAAGGAGGGGATCTTACTTCATAGGGACTTTGGTATGCAAGAAACTGCTAGACTGAACACCGTCCCAGTCGCCGGGTCTGAAGAACTTGGCTAAGGTTAGGTTAGGTTAGGGTTGGGTTAAGTAGTTGTGGGTTAATAGAGGATTTAGATAGAGTGGGTACAGAGTAGTAAGTAGATTGAGTTGAGATTGTAGCAGAGATTGCTGAGGTTGTTCAGTTGTAGCAGTTGAATGTTGCTGTTGTTCTAGTTGTTTTTTTTTCTGGTTGTTGTTGTTGTTGTGGTGGTTGTTGGTGGTGGTTGGTGGTTGGTGTGTGCGGTGTTCTAACACTTACCGTAGCCCTCGCCCTGCAAGAAGAGCCGGAAGGCTTCGGCCAGCTTGGCCGGCTGCTCCTCCAGCACCAAAGCGCAATCGGAAATCTGTCAAAATATGGAAATTGTTATTCAAATCAGAAATCGAGGGTATGTTACATATAGTTGCGGTTGGAATAATGGAAACTCAAAGCCAAGTAAATAGATTTTGCCATTATTTCAACCCCAATTAAATAAACTCTCTAAGAACCTTCATCCATGATGAGTTTGTGGGATCCAGGCGGCCGTTGAAGGTCACCGTATCCTCCACATGCGGCGACAGCGAACCCGTGATATTAATCACCGGCATCTTCAGCGTGGTGGCCGCCGTCTCGGTGCCCGGGGTGCCCGGTGGAGTGCGCGCCAAATGGAGGTCATTGCGATGTATGTACGCATTGATCAGCATGGCCAGGTTGGTCGGGTTAACGCCTCGCTCAAAATGCTGCTTGTACATCTGCACCAAGTCGTGATTGCGCTCCTCCGGATTGCGGCCAAAGTGATGCCACATTAGGTAATCGATGACGCCCTGTGTCATGCCCTTGGTGCGCAAGAAGCGGGCATTGAAGCTCTGATAACCCCACTCGATCCAGCCCGACTGCGTGGACACGCAGTTGATCAGGCACAGAGCGCCCACCTTGTCCGGATGGGCGTGGGCGAAGCGTGCCAGAATATTTGCTCCAGCGCCCACACCAAAACCAATTACCGACTTGAGGCCAAAGTGGGAGAGCACGAACAGCAGCTGGGCGGCCAGATCATCCATGGTAGGATACACGTAGCTGTGTGGGAATAGAATAAATCATTAAATAAAGATCTAAAGATTACTATAAGACCACTTCTTACTCCTCTGGCAGAGTGGGGGCACCCTCTTCCTGTCCAGGAGCGGTCACATGGTAAACACAAAAGTTCTCCAGCAAGCCTCGCATCACTGGGAAGTTGAAGAAGCCAGCAAAGCTGGTGGCGTCTGGTAAATAATAATAGGTTAATTTGGTTTCAAGGGAACTACGTTAGATTAAACTCACAGTTGAGGCCCAGATCGTGGTAGGTGACAATGGCCGGCTTGGCCGTATCGCCCTGTATGGCCACATGGACATCGCCCTTGTCTGTGGGCACGCGTCGCTGTTCGCAGGCCTCCAGAATGGAGCCGCGGGCATTGGGGAATTGCAGCTGCACAGAGCGCAGTTCGATGTCGTCCATGGGATCAACGGGCATGGTGCTGCAGGAGTAATAACAAACTTTGATTAGTAAAAAAGTCAATGGTTAGGTTCTTCTTTAATAGGAGCGGCAGCAGCAGTGGCAGCAGCGGCGGCAGCAGGGTCAGCTGTTCATAGACACTGGCATCCTGTGAGTTTTTCGAGTGTGTTTTCGTGTGTCCTGGTTAACGGGGGAAACTCCTCTAGAGGCTCTATGACTACTTGATCGGCATGAGTTGATCTCGCTGCTCGACTACTCTCTAGTTATGGTTCATGTTGTATGCAAAACTCAAAGAAATCAAGACGTAAAGGTAATCAATCAATCGGTTGGTTAATCAACATTCGGAGATATACTGGGGCTTGGGGGATGCTGTTACGGGGTTTCAGTTGTTATATGAAACTCAAATCTAGGCAAGTACTTGCTTACAAACTAATGGTTGTCTCGTAAATCAAATGCTATGTGAAAAGTTAATGAACAAAGGTAACATAGGATAATAAAGATAAATCAGATAAACTATAACGAAAACTCTAGACTTTGTTGTCTGTTGTGGGGTGTGTGTTTATATATATAATATTTATATTGTGTTTAGTGTGTGTTGCAGTTGTTGTATCTTACATATTGAAAGGTATCGGATCTCGGAGATACAAATTCGGAATTGGGGGTGGGTTGGGGCCTAATTACACAATTCCCTGGCTGTTTTATTCGCTAGTTTCGGGTTCTCTAGTCTTTTGTTGGCTTACCCCAGCAGGTGTGCCTCCTCGGCAGTGTGTGTTGGTGCTGACGGCATCTTGGTGGTCAGTGTCTTACCGGATTTGTCGCGGTCTCTGAAAGAGATTCTATGAGCATGCAAGCAAAGAATAACCAAAAGGAACACAAAAATCGAGGCAAGTTTCTGGCTGACTCTGTTACAAATCGGCTAAAAACTTTCACCGTTTTATATATATCTTATATATCTTTTTTGGATTTTTTTGTGGAGATCTTAAGAGTATTTTTACAGGTCGGGTTCTGTAGAGAGAGTAACACAGACGACAGAGAAACAGGCACAGAGAAAGTAAAGAGAGAGAGTGAAAGAGTGGGAGCAGCATGGAGCATTTGCCGGCAGGATGAAGTGGGTGGAGTGGTTTGGTGGGTGGGTTGAATTCTCGCCAAGGTCTCGCTCTGGGGCTCCTTACGTAAAACGTAAGCGAATGAGTCACGCAATGTCATTCGGGGTAAATGTCGATGGATGAATGTAAGCGCGATGTATGAAAATGGCAAGCGACAAACAAACAAGTGGCGCCAACAAAATGAGACCAGCTGGCATACTAATTTGACTTTCCTTTCCTTGGCTTTCCGCCTTTTACCTCACACCCCCTTAAAAACACACACACAGGAAAAGCGTGGAAAACTTTTGTTTACCGTCTCTCGCTCGCTCTTCTTTGACCAACAAAAAAAAAAATGAAACTTTTACTGCAGGGACCGAACTCAATTAGTTAATGCCGGAGGTGTGGGAGCCAGCAACTCGCCCAGGTGAGGGATGAGAGTTCATTATCCTCGAGCTAAAGCAAAATACATGTATGTACCATATAGAGAGGGTCATGGCTTTTTCATTATCACCTTTAATTGGTTACGTGATTGGGCCTGTAAGCATCCCAAGGAGAGTAATTGACCAGGTCCAGCTTATGACATGCGGAAAAATTAATGGTCTATTAGGGGAAAGTCTTCAAGAATGATGTTAGAGTCCTAGCTTAGGTAATGTGTGAATGTAAAACCATTAAAATGTTCTTAAACCTTGAAAAACTCTTTGGAGGAAGGCTTGGAAATGTAAAAAGTAATATAATACGGATTTAATAGACCTTTTTGTAGGTTATACCATAATAATAGTAACTATATAAAGACCTCTCAGGTAAGCTTAATTATTTAATGTTCTATAAAGCATACAATATTAAGACTGTGTTCAATTCTTCTTTAGTAAATTCTACTTTTAAACCCTTATCTACCATTTAAACCCCGTTCCACCTGGTGAACCCGAAACCTTAATTGCTCAGAGTGACACACATTAAGCTGACTAATTACAGGCCTTGAACATTTCCCCATAAATCCATTATTAATCTAGACAATCAATTTTTGGAACAGAGCACGCACATCCCTCTTGGGGTAGAAGAAAGTATAAATACGAGTGTATGAAATGGAGAAGCTTGCGCTGAGGGACTCCTGGTAATCAGATGTTTGCTTACTTAAGGTTTCTTTTGCTTTCTTCGAGTCCCCCAGCAATAACTGAGAAATCCCAGCTAAAACCGGTATATATCAGAAAACTCCAGGCTCGAGAAGTAAGCAAGTGCAATGCACCGCGTCAAGCGGCCAGACTGTAAACAGTAAGTGCGATCTGGAGTCGGGAATAAGTAAATATACTATACTATATACACTGTTCTCGCATTTATACCATTTACGAGGCAAATATTAATTGGACTAAATCACGGGGCCGGGGCATCACTTACGAACAATGTCTGTGCGGAAATATTAATTAAAACCACTTGAGATGAGAGATCGTATGAATTATTTCCAAGAGTGGATGCAAAAAATAGAACGAATGTGGGTCGCAGCCGGCGACCAACTAAACTAAACTAAACTATAACGACCTGAGAGAGACTCGGCTTTTAGTTTATTTTCTGAGCTCTGTTTGCACAGCTCTCGGCGGGGCTTGTTGTATTGACAAAACTGCAAAAACTGCAAACTGCAAAAACTGCTGGGTGACCTTGAGCCATGGCTAACCAGAGAAAAGAAGTTACATTTCCTGCTTGCCTTTCTTAAAGAGGGTCTACACCATAGATAAATGCTCTATTTTATACATTTTTAGAATTTTATGAACTAATTAAATATATAAAGAGTTTAAATAGTTTCATTAGGAATATTTGTTAAGGAATTTAAATGTATCTTTTCAAAATCTAGTTGAATTTGAAATGCTTAACTCATTTTTAAAGAGTTGTTTATAGTTTTGAAATACTACAAGTTGCCAGAAATTAATTTAAGTTACTATTTAGAGCTTTTTAAAAAATGTAAATTTAAGTTTCAAACCTTAAATCATCCTCCCTAATATCAATTACCCTCCCAAACTACTCTTTTAAGGTTATTAATATATATAATAATTAAGAATTTTATCCCCTTTCCTTAATTAGCAAACTGTGCCACTTTCATTTCAATGCTGATGAATGATGTAATGCAAGAAATGTGTACAATGCTAGGCTTTAAATATATCATCACATATATAATTATACATATATATAATTCTTTCTTCTGGTGTTGGCCAAAATCAAATCAAATGCAAAGTGCCTCAAGTCAAAAAAGAAACGAACAGAGAAATGTAGCTAAAAACAGAAGCTCACAACAACCACAATCAGAATCAGAGGCAAGAAAAGCAAAAAGAAAAGAAGAAAAAAAAAACAAACATTTTGGATAGACATGCAATCGCAATTAAGCTTCAAATGGGGGTTTCGGGGGCCAGGAAAGCTTTGATGTTCAGTATTTAAGTGAGCTACACAGAGAATTAGGTGTTATAAAACTTGCTTACAGGGAGAACTTTGATTTCTTACGTTTATATATTTTATAGCCCTAAGAAATTACACTTGAAATAAAGAATTTTTAGTGGGAAAAATAACTTTTCTAATATTTGTGGAGAGCTAAGGAATTTGGACCATTAACTATAGATGTATATGTTTTATAAAGGGTATTATGTCTTTTCTTTGACCTAAAAGGATAATTAACCTATTTCAACTCTTTGAAATAGAGATAAAAAACTTTCTATAACCGAATACATTGTATCTTCAATAAAATTCCTAAATTCTTCTATAAAATTCCTAAAAAACTATTTGTATTCTAAGAACTTTAATTTCAAAAGACAATAACTTTCCAGATTTATAATTTAGATATTGGTAACGATTTCTGAAAGCATTCAGGGTTCTTAAGCCTGAGATTATGATTACCAAGTAAAGTACAAGATCTACAAGACCCAAAAATATTCATAAACTAACAAATATCAAAAGAAACCTCCCGAAAAAGTAAACTATCTCAAAAGCAACCTATAAAAACCTCTTTAAAGAAATATCAAAAATATACCCAAATTTAATTAATACTTTCTGTGTATTTTTTGTTCTCTGTGTAGAAAAAAAGAGTGGGTCAATTGGTGATTGGGCTGTGGTGGACGTGCTAAAAAGGGGGCAAATGGTACGAGTAGTTCAGGAGAAGGGCCTTGTGTTCCGGCAATGGTGATTATTAAGAGTGATTTGGCGGAGGGCTCACCGTCGCGCAGCGAAGAGAAGAATGGATCCCCTCACCTGGGGCTGGGGCTGGGGCTAACTTACCTGGCGCCAACGCCAACGATGACCGGCTGGCGCTCCGTGCGGAGCAGCTCCTCGCTGTCATTTGGCGAGGACTTGATGGCCTGGCCAAGCGCCCGCTTCACGCTCTCAAAGACCGAAGGCGGAGCGGTGGGCTCTGTGGTCGACTGATAGATGGCACTGCCATTGCCATTGACGGCCGGCAGCGATACATAGCCGCCCTCGGACTGTGGCATGCTTTCTCTTTTTTACGCTCTTTTTTTAAGGCTTATTTAATTCTTTTTTTAGTTTGGTTTCAGCTTAATGCCCAGCTTTATTTTAAATTTGAATTTAGAGTACTGGTACTTAGCTGACTTTGATTTTTCGTTTCGGTTTTTTTTTTTTGGTTGGTTAACAAAACAAAAGCTGATATTTCCACTGTGCATGCAAGAGTGTGTGTCGTTGTTGTTGTTGATTGGTGAAGTGTGGTGTTGGTGTTGGTGGTTGTGGCGTTGTTGTTGTTGTGCGTGTTTTTTATTTCGTTTTTTGTTTTTGTCGTGATTTTTGTATTAACAATGCATTTGATTCATCAGCAGCAGCGTCGAGGTGTATGTTTTATTTATTTTATATTTTTGATTTAGCCGGCAGACAGACAGACATATACAAAGAGCAGTTCGTTGATTTTATATTGAAATATATATGTGTGTATATATTTGGCAGCAGCGCAGCAGCAGCAGCAGCGGCGTCACAACGTCACAAAAAACATAAATCATATAAAAATAAACAAGAAGAAGAGTACACAAAAATTATAATAATAACAAAAGCAACAAAATAATGACGAGATGATGATATTTGAGTCACACCAAAAAACCAGATTATCAGGGAGGTCCACACAACAGCTTTGGAATAGTGATTGACACGGTTAATAAGCAACGAATCAGGGCTACAGTGAGACATGGCTACTAGCACCAACATTTAGTAGTTAGTTAAGCCTTAAAGCCTTACATTTATTCTTAAACTAGGAAAGCAGCGAGAAAATACAGGTAAGACTGGTAGAAAATAAAGCCATAACCAACTTATATAATAAAAATATATTTAAGGAGTCTTGATAACCCTAAAAAGGGTACACCAGCGTTGATTTTGGATAAGATAAGACCTGTAAATAAATTTATTTACCCAGAAAGAACGAGTTTCAATCTAAATTATCATATTTTCAGGAAATTGCAAGCGTTATTTGCATTATTGATTGCATAAAGTAATGCAAACATTACTGCTAAGATAAAATAATCAATTAAAATTATTTAAAATATTACAAGTTGTATTCTTAAACATTCTTTTAACAAAAACCTAGCTGTTTTAGCCTTCAAATTTAATCTCAACTTGTTATCCATTAATTAAGCTTACTCAAACTAAGCTTGCCACAGATTTTTCTAAAATTCAAGACCTCAATAAACATTTGGCATCGTTAAGCGAACAGCCACTGCATGGGGAAAACTGAGCCTGGGCGTCAATGTACGTACTTGAAAGAAAATATGCAGGCCAAGCCGCAATGCAAAAGGGGGGAATGGGGAGGACACAGAATAACAGAGAGAGAGAGAGACTGCATCAACCCCATAACCCCTAAACACCCTAAAGCCCTGCCATTCGCCAGAGCACATATGCATTACATTAACCCAGTTTGGGCCAAGGGTTGAGGCCTGCTCTCCACGTGCCCTGCCTGGCTTAAAGCCAAAGTGGGCCGAAAAGCATGAAAATTTCACACATGCCCAGGAGGCCAGAGTGTGTTGGTTATGTTCTCATGTTCTTTAATTTTCGGGCGCTCTCTTCTGGCGCTGATTAAGTGCGTCATGCGGAGCGAATTTATCAACAAATAATCACCGGACAGCAACAAAGCGAATGCAAACGCTTCAAAACTAATGACGCAGCCCCGCAGATACAGATAAACGTATACATATAGTATATATATATAATATAAAGTACAACAAATGTGTAACTGTACAAATTCAGACAACAAACAAAACAAAAAACTCGTTATGACTACTATTAATATATTTTTTCTTTTTGCGTCTTACGTTTTAGAACCCAGTCAAAGCTAAGCAATTTGAATTCATTTTCAAGCTGGGACCACAGTGCGTATGATGAATGAGCCTCCAGGGGAGCGGGAAAAAATATATAGAAAGATATCCAAAAGAGAAGGAGAAGCCTCTCTCGCATTTTAGAGTTTTATTATACAAAGGCCAATGGACTTGAACATTTTATTGCTCATTACCCAATTTAGCTGCAATGTTATCTGCATAATTTAGCCATTCAAAGAACAAACTTTAGTCATAAAAAAAGAAAAAAGAAAAACATCAGCAGATCAGGGCAAAAGTAAGGCAGTTAAAATGGAGCAGAAAATCTGAAATCATGACTTGATAATTTTATAGATTCAACAAAGCATTGCTAGCGATTTCTTTGTTATCTTATCTTGTTATCTTGTTGGTAGGGTTCTTGACTCTCT
Organism: Drosophila seguyi; assembly: GCA_008042675.1. Taxonomy (NCBI): domain Eukaryota; kingdom Metazoa; phylum Arthropoda; class Insecta; order Diptera; family Drosophilidae; genus Drosophila; species Drosophila seguyi. The sequence continues at coordinate 16,584 of VNJU01010558.1, read as the reverse complement.
GATTGCTTTTCAGAAGCTCTACTGGGATCTCTCACATTTTCTTCTATTCTTATGAAGATATCTGTATACGAAGAATGTGTTTGTAAGGCAAATCAAACAAAGAAAATAATAGTTTATCTCAGCTTTTATTTAGTTTGTAGTTTTTCCACTTGTAAGCAGATATTTTAAATGAACTGTTGAGTTACTAGAGGAAGTTCTTTATGATAAGAAACCCTAAACGTAAAAAAAATATTGAAAACTTAAGAAAGAAAATCGTAATTTATCTCAGCTTTTATTTATATCGCTTTTTTCCTCTAGTAAACATATATTTTAATTAAATATTGAGTTACTAGAGGAAATTCTAAATGATTAGAAACCTCAAACGTTATAAAAATATGGAAAACTTAAGAAATAAAATTGTAGTTTATCTCAGCTTTTATTTATATCGCTGTTATTCCTCTAGTAAACAAATATTTTAATTAAATATTAAGTTACTAGAGGATGTTCTTGATAATAACAAACCCCTAAACGTTCTTTCCTTTGAGTTGTTAATAATTATATCACTCTATTTATAGACTTATAATTATACCAAAATAATAATTATTAAATTTTTATGTCTGATTATTAGTATATTTAAATTCCTCTTAAACCCCCATAAACAGTCCACATTTAAAGTTCCGACAGCCATAGGCTAGGTCCCAAAAGGAAATTCCACCATCACAGAGCTCCCTCTCCCACGCGATAAACTCAGCCACTGTCGAGCTCAACTTTGACCTTTTGCCATGCGATTTATGGGCACTGATAAAGTTGCGCTTGCACTTTTCACCTCGGCCACACGAAATGATATAATGACACTACCGTCGCCATATTCAGATACTATATATTTTATATGTATATAGCTATAGGTAGGCTTTAGCGATTTATCGGCGGCATCTGGGGCACTTCAATTCCAATAATTGCAGGCCCGGGCCCAGGCTAGTGTAGTGTGCCATTTATGGCGAATTATTCATAATTGCGATTGCACGTGAAGGAGGCACTGCTCTCCAAGTGCGAGGAGTGCAGGGCAAAGAGACTCTTTTTTCCCCCCGCCGAACCATGGAAATTAGCTGGGCGAATGACGTGCCTTGGCTCTGCCGTAGTTGTTTTTCCGGCCTTTTGCCAAAGGAGCACACGGGAATATCGACAATTTGGCACGGTAGCCCATGGCAACCGTTGGCAGGTCAACGGGCAAACCAACAACAAACCCGGCTCCTTCAGTCAATAGTGTTGCATACTATACATGAAAGTAACTTCCACTTTGGTCTTCTAAATTTCCTTACAAATAATAATAAGAAATTTAGATTGTATTGACAGTTTTCAGTTGATTTTATTTACTTGCTAAACCTAAGGTCAAGGCGGTTTAAATAATTTGCAATTCTGATTTGATTATTCCAAGTTTATATTTAGTAAACTCTGAGGATCTGATTAACTTTTCCAAGAATTCCTTGTATTCCGAATGCCTTCAAAGGTGGCTCAACCCCTTTTGCAAAATAATTTCTCAACTATTCTATTGACTGCAATTTGTCCGAGGCCTTCAAGGATATCCGTGTGCCTCCCCCCTGTAGAGACAAATTTGCAAAAAGCAGAAATTATTCAAATGTTCTTGGTCTCCTTCGAGCGGCACTGTGCCCAATACCTGTGGAGGCGTGGCAGGGGGTAGATCAGAGGTTTTTTTGGGGGGGCAGCAACAGCGGCAGCAAATCACATAAAGGAAATGTCACGCTATGTCAGGCCGCAGGCCAACAAAAATACGAATAAAAAAAATACAAGCTGAAACGTACCAAATCACACTCTGCTCAACGTCAGAGCGTTGTTGCAGGATGCACTGGGGAAAATATTAGCAAAGGAAGGCAAGGAATTGACTAAAAATATTGTTATAAGAATGGATTGGCATGTAGTTACAGGGATACTATCTAAAGTATGGGGTTGAGGTAGTCCTAGATTTATTTATACTTATTAGTAGAAGTATATTTTAAGATTTCCTCATTTTTAAGATTTTAAGAAAGGAATAAGGATCGCAATTCTTTAATAAAAGAGATTGTATAGTATTTATTTCAGATCCTTTATCCAGTATTAAAAGAAATTAAAATGTTATCCACTTTTTTTGCTTCCAAATACTGTTAACAAATTTTAATTTTATTATCCAAGTGTTTTTTGGACTATATATGTGGGGGTGGCGACGTAGCAAGCTGGGAGGTGTTGGGCGGTGGGACAGCAGGTTGCTCTACTGTTACGTGTTTGCAATCGATTTGAAAGTTACATAAAAACAGAGCCACAGAGCAAGGGCAAAATGGGATGGCCAGAGAGGGTGAGGTTCAAAGGTGGCAAAAGAATGCCATGAGAGTTGGTAAACACCTGAGTGGACAACAAACAACAAACAACAATAACAACAGCAGCAACAAGGCGCCAAAAGCAATTTGTGAGCTCAACTTTTCTCCGTGTTTGTCTTTTATTTTTTGCGTTCTTTTTTTGTGTAAACTGACCTACGCATTAAATATGCAGGAAAGTTAAACAGAAGATAGATATACGCTATATGGACACGGCCAGAGTATGGCTAGAATCGGAACAGACGACGGACTAACGAATATTGCTGGCTGGCGATGGCGCCGACAGGTTACAACAGTGCGGAGTCATCAAAGGGAACCCCACCCCACGCCTTCCAAATGGTGGTACCCCCAGGTTTCCACACCCAAAGACAACGCCGCCGCGAAGAGCAATAAAATTTCACAAAACAGCAAATAACAAATGTCTGCCCAGGAACAGTAAACACTGTCAATGGTTAGACCAATTAGGTAAGAAGTTGGGCACAACAGAGACAGGTTGGTCTTGGTATTGGTGTAAATAAATTGTCAATTTATTGTGCGGTTTTCCTTTTTAATGCTGTTTTGAAGGAAGATAAAACGGAAAACTGCACTTAAGATTGTCCACAAAAAGGGAACTTTATGGTGGCTTCTAAAACCTCCACTGAAGTTGGGTGATTTGTGGCACTGTGTCAAGATACAAGATACAAGATATTAAGATATTTTGCTTTTTTATAATGAATTTTCATTATTATAATTTTACTTTGTAATAAAATGCAACATTATAGTAAGAAAATGTAAGTTTTGTATGAAATTTAATTTGAAATTTTTTAAAGTCGGAAATAATAAATAGATTATAAAAAAACCTACGGTTTGAAAGAGAAATTGTATCTAAAATAGTATTTCCTTTACGAGAACAATTTAAATCTTTAAACTTAATATTTTACTGTAATTGTATGGTAAACTTTGATAAAACCAAGAAGTTTCAAGAAGTTCAAATACTTTTTTTCAAGTTTTAATAAAAGCTGTGTAAATCAACTCTTTTGTTTGCTTTTTACAGTGTAATATCTCAGCACTAGCACTTATGGGTATTAACTTCCAACTGGAAATGCAGCTGGAGTTGTCCCGTAAAAAAAAGCCTCACTGTGCCAGCTGCTGGAATGATTGCGGCGAAGTTAGTTGGAGGTCGTTTACAGCTGAGAATCACCAGCTCCGGCGGAGAGAGCGAGCGAGGGAGAAATGGGAGCCAGAGAGAAAGAGAGAAAGGGGGCGGGCAGGAGTGGTGGCATTACGTCAGAGCCCAGAAGCCATTTGGGGCTTGTCAAAATTAGCAGCCAGAAAAGCCAGCAGAACCCAAAAGAAACCCAAAACCGAAACGAATAAAAACGAACATAATAAACTTAGGAATTAGTAGAGATATGAGACAAGCAACAACAACCACAACAGTGATAACAAGCAACAACAGTAAGAACATGCAGGTGAGGCGCAACTCCTAACGACTAACTGTTAACTAAGACAAAAACGAAACAAAGAAGTGTGCGAAAATATAGAGTTAGTGCTAATTGGCAGAAACCAGGGGGAGGAGGGGAAAAACAGATACTTGGGATGCAAATGAAAAGTTTAGATGAGGCAGCGTGTTTATTTTTTTCTGGTAATGGGGGCGAGCGCAAGAGATTTGAGAGAAATACAGACAGTGAGAGAGAGGCAGAGAGAGAGAGAAGAGAAAGAGGGGGGAGAAGTGGTAAAGAAGAATTGCAACAAAACAAATGCAAATGCGCTCGCAGGAAAAGAAAAAGAGAAGGGGAGCTGGAATATCAACTCCCCCTCCCCTTTTCCCACCTGTCCAATTTGCATTTGTTTTGTTGTCTTGTCCGCCTTTTGCACTTGTATGTGTGTTAATTGTGCCTGCTGTAAGTGTGTGTGTGTGTTTCGGTGAATGTGTGTGCGGTTGGATATTAAAAAACTCACCTGACGCTTTCCGTTCCTTCTTTTCCTCCTCTTTTCCTGGCCTCAAATGAGCGATATCGGGATTATCGTGGAAAACTACTGTGGGGCCGCCGCTTGTCGTCCGCTTTTCCGAGTTGTCAGACAGTAAAAAACACCGTTTGTTAATTGCCACCGCAGAACAACAACAACAACAATAAGAACGAGGAGTCGCCTATGAAAAAATCAATATTTGGTCTCGGCCAACGTTTCTTTTCTCCCCCCTCCTTTGACTTTTCTTTTACAACTTGTGTAATTTCTGTGTGCTCGTTCTTTCGCTCGCTTTTTTCTCTCACTCGCGCACACGCACTCGCACACACACACGCCCGCCTGGTCGCGATTGCAATGTAATTTTTCTAATTTTCACGGGATCAATTTCAATTTCTTGTAATTTCGCTGCCAGCTGCTTTTTTGCGTCTGCCCGATTTTGAAACAACACGCTAGAGGTGAACAAAAGTCGATAGCAGTGCTAGTGCTGAAAACTCTTCGGGTTGAAAAAAACTTTCGCAAAAAGCTAGAAAAAGTCAAGAAGTTGGAGTGGGCTGCTAAGAATTTATATACTAAAATATATATAAAGCTAATGTAGCAGTCAGTTTATAATTTATTTGCACATTGCACTATTTAATAAATCAGAAAGAATTGATGATTAACTGTTGTTACCACCGGTATTCGCCACTTTCTACAAATAAACGGTCTAGTGGGAAAATAGCTAAATTGGCCACAGAGACCAGGACCGATTACACTATCGATTCTAGGGACGCAAAAACCACTTTTAATATCGATAGTATTTTTGGTTTGGTCTCCCTGTATCACGAACAAGCCCATTGATTTTTATTATACCCTTATTCCAATTTATTTCTATGATTTACATTAATTTAAATGCTTCTGTAAACCATTTTGTTTAAAAATGTTGCTTGAAAAAAAAATACCATCTGGTAGTAATAACTATCTTTTAACAGCTGTTTCATGCCACGACAAGAAGAAAAAGAAACTGGAGGAGGATAAACATCGATATTTTTGTTGCCATCGATGTTGCCATCGATGCTTATCCACCTCTAGAAGAAACAACATGCTGGAAATATAAAACTTTGCGCGTAGTTTTAAAAGATTTACTTATATGTTGATGTTTTAATACATTATCAACAATACTACATTAAGCAGGGAGAAGCAGCGACAACCAAGTAAATATCCCTCTGATTATGAGCTTCTGACACCACTTAAAGCCACAAATCTCTTGCAGCCATGCCGCGACGCTTCAGAAAGTGCCGGGAATTGGCCAAACTGAGTGCCTCACTAAATACCAGTGGCATGGACAATGAATCCGAGTCCGAAAGCGATTCCGGAAAAGACGACAATACGGAGGAGGTCAGTGAACAGGGAGCAATATTTCGACGTGCCCTGGAAGTGGTGGACCACTCCTCGTGGCCGGCTGTGAACGGCGGAATGTTAGGTCAGGAGCTGCACGAGCTTGACGAGGACGAGGATCAGATATTTCCCAATTGTTCGGTTGGAATGCCAATTCCAGTCTTCTTGCCCCCCGACGGCCACTCGCCGCACGTGGAGCCCTGCGTGCAGAGACCGCAGAACTACCACAACTGGACGCGACTAATGAGCATCTACAAGGTTCAGTACGAAAAGGCCACCAAGCGGATGAAGCAGCGGGAAAAGAAGCATCAGGCAAATATCTACGATATACGGCTCTTCGACATGGCGGAGCATATAGCTGGCCAGGAAAATGCATTCTTCCGGGACAGCTACGACTATTATTACACGGGCGGCAATGTCAACACGATGCCCTTTGAAGACGGCAGCCTGGCCATACATGTCAGCGGCAAGAAGCTGAACGAACTGAACTTCTCCACCATCAAAAGTGAGCCGAATATGTGGCAGACGATCCACTCGGAAAAACTGCAGGAAACCTCCAGCGAACTCTTTCAAATACTGCCAATGGAAAATTTTGGGGAGAACCATGGCCACATGTTCATGGGACGCTTCCTCAACGAGATATCACTGTACGAGTTGAAGCGGCAGGAGCCCCAGGAGGAGAAGGAGGAGGAGGAGGAGGACGAAGAGCTTCAGTCGCCAAAATACCAACTGATTTGCCAAAGCAAATTTAGCAGTCAGGAGGCACCTTTGACAAGCGCCTCCCAATCGTTGGGTAAGCCCAATGTCCTGGCACTGGCCTGCCAAGATCGTTCAATACGCTTCCTAGACATCCTAACCCAACAGGATGTGGCCAAGCATGATGTCTGTTGGGTCAAGGGACACCAGTATTCCACCAGCACCTGGGCACAATTAATGCCTTTGGGTAGAAGCACCTTTCATTTCCTCACCCAGCCGGTGCTCCTCACGGTGGACGAGAGAGTCGATCAGCCACTGAATCCATGCTATGCCAGCAGCTTTCGTTCCAAGACCTGCGAGACCTTCTCCTGCTTGGGCAAGGGCGTGAACCCCAACTTGCTGTATGTGGCCAGTAATCACAAACTTCACTGCTTGGACTTGCGCTGCCTGGGTAAAAATATCACCGATCGTGCAGTGGTCACGTGGACCCATCAAATGGCCTTTCCCCCGTGTTATATGGACACATGCGCCCACGACGGCAGCGAATATGTAGCCTTGGGCGGCCTCCTACCTAGCGATCAGCGTATCTGTGAACTGAAGGGACCTCTGGCCTCGAGTATGGATGAAATGTTCTCGCCGGCCCTGCCATATGCTCCTCCCTCGCTGCAAGAAGCCCTGGTAGATGCACGATTGAGAGGCAGTGTGGACATCTATACTGATCTTACGGAAAGGGTGAAAGCCTGCGTTACTGGACTGCGGTTCAGTCGTCTGGAAAATACCAGCGATCAATCCTTTGCCCAGCTCCTGACAGGCAACAGCCTGGGTGATCTCTACTCCCAGAGACTAACACCTCGCGATGACGGCGAGCGCATTCAGGAGATTCGAACGGGCCTGCACACCGCCGAAGCCATTCGTTACTATGACAGTCAGGTCAAGAATCATGTGCAAAGCCAGAAACTTCGATGCACTGAGGTGCAGTCCATGCCACAGATGAGAGAGATTTTCAGAGAGGCAGGCAAGAGACCTCCGCCCGATGTGAAGCCCATGATCATAGAACACATCGAGATAGACTGGGGAATCGCGGATTCAGAAATTTCAGATGATGCAAGTCAGAGCTCCGAGGAACCGGAAATATCCAAAAGCAAAGAGGAAGGACAGAAGAAGAAAGCTGATAAGAAGGCCAAGAAAAAGCCCATAAAGAAGGAACCCCAATCCAAAGATAAGCCACCAGTTAAGTTTAATTTCAAAAAAGACAAGGGTATCAATCGTGGATCCTGGCAAAAGTCCGCTTACCAAATGGCCCGCTTCAAGGACATGCTTACCGTGAGGATGTTAGATGTCTGGGACATGGAGGAATACGATCCAGCCCGCGATGTGACACGGGAAATGATAGAAGAAAAGTTACCAAAGGAACTGGAACCAGAGAATCGCATGGCCAGTTGGCTGGATCAACTGTCCAGTGAACCGGCGGAACTACGACTGGAGGTGGGGGCGGATGAGGAGGAGGAACGACGTAATCCCAATCTAGTGCCGGGCACTAATCTACCCAAGCTATATAGTGCCACCACAGCGGATTACTCCGAGGTATCCGTTTTTCCGCTAAATGGTGATTACGCAGATCCATCGAATAATTTCAAGCCTGAACTGAGCGTCAGCTACCAAATGCCTTCAATTCTGCAGCCGGGAGAGAACACAGTCATAGAATGTGGTTTGGACATCAATCCGCCTCCAGCCAAGCGCCCCAAGACCAAGTACACCATGGGATTCTAGATCAACTATGATATTAGAGTGTTTTAATATTGGACGTTATCTTTAAAAGAAGTATAATTTTGAGTTGTTGAAGGATAGTTTTTAACAAACACTTTGTTAACACAAATAAAATGTATTAATTATTATAAATGCGAATTAATATGTGGAATAGGATATTTGTTAATAGAACTCTGTAGAACCAGGCTCTAAGTGTTTATTTCTGGTTTATATAGTAATTTTATTTACAGTTCAATCTATACTATTTTCTGCCTTTCTCTATGAATAGCTGACACGGAGCCTAGCAAGCACTGCATAACGTCTCTCACTTTGTAAATTATTCAATAATATATTTAGTTACTTAAAAAGGTAAGTAAACCTCTTTTATATACTCGCCATTTTCGAGCGAATTCACTGGTCGTGGCTATATCCCCACCGAGATCGGGTTCGTAGGCAGGATTCTCGATTCCTCCGATGGGCTCCACCACAAAACGATCATTCCTGCGCTTAAGGGCATAGCCCAGAGATCGATTACCCATATGGGGTTTATTTAGCACTTCTTGGCGCATTTTTTCTCCAAACACACGACCGTTTTGAGAGTCCCACTGATTTCGACTGATTTTTCAATTAATTTGGACAGTTTACGTTTAATTGTTTCGATCTATCTATTGCTCGTCGGAGCTCAGTGGGGCGTAAAACGAACCAAGGGTGATATGGGAGTGCCTATAGATAGAATATAGAATATATAGTATAGTCCAGCGAGAGCTAAGCTCAATAGATATCAGGTCAAAGCTATGGGAAGCTTATCGGAAATTAAATATGCACACAAAGTGACAAATTTATTGACCAAAGCTTGTGATTTTGAGGTAATGAGAGGAATATATGGTATGACAAAGAAGAATCATTAGGTTATTCGATTATTTATATAGCTTTTTATATAAATATAGCGATTACACCAGTTTCATGTGGCTTTGATTTATTAATTTCTGACAATTTGTTGCCTAATTAAACACCCAATGGAAATATTTTAGGCTCTGATTAATTTTTATTATTTTTCATTAATTATTTAAATATATTTTAATATCCAATCAATTAATAGAACATTTTTTCTAGCTCCTCCCAAATATTTCAGCGCCTGCGCTTTCCAAAACTAGGGCGGAGCCTTTCGTGTATCCTCAACCTTGTGGCATAGATGTTGCCAGCAACATGTCCATTTTGCATCCTGTCGCAGCATCCTTTCAGTTATATTTGAAAAATTGCTCGAGTAGGTTGTGTGTTCTCTGGGTTCCATATATTTTCATATCCTTCGGTTTTTGGTTAACGTTTTTTAAACAATAATTAACTAAAACACAACAAATTACATTTTTGGAATATGTTCGAGTGCTTTCATTTTCTCTGTAAGTAAATGGTAAATTATTATTGTAAATACTTAAAAAATGGTGTGAATTCTGTTAAGTACATGAAAACTAGATTTAAATATTAGAACTTAGGAAAATAATGGATCTTCAATAAACTATAATAAAAGTTTGTGCTTAAAAGTATAAATGTACTTATTTTTACAACATTTTTTAAGGGGTTATTAAAAAAAGAATGTAAAAATTACTATAAACGTTTTATTTTTTAATTGAAACAAACTACAAACCAGAAAAGCTAAATTTAAATTATTTAAATATATTTAGTTAAATTAAAAACTGTAACGTTCTGTTTCCCAAAGCTAGCTTTCTTTCTTATTTATTCTATTATCTGCTTTTTATTTAACTTGAACCGCCCCTGAGAAACGCAAGCAATTTGATTACGTGGACAAGTGCTCTTTTCTTTTCACTCTCTTTCTGCTCCCCCACCATTCACACCGTTGGATCTCGCTCTTGATCTTTCTTTCTCTCGTACTCTTTCCATTGGGGGCTTAAGTGGGGGTAAAGATCCCCACGGTCGCTCACTTGATCGCTTCGTCTCTTTCCCACAGACACTCTCTTTTTATGGCAGCATGTGAATATACTTAAAAAAATTCTTTGCTGCACATTTAATGAATGAGAATAAGGGTCGAACTTTGTCTCTCTTTTATTAAATAACTTCGGATTAGCCACAAACAACTTACAAATTTACAACTTTTAGAAAATAGCATATGATTTTAATAGCTAAGTAATTGGTTTCCTAAATGTGAAATTAAAAAGTGAAGCAAACTTAAACTACAATTACATCTCTTTGTTGACTTTTTCCCGCAGTGTAACGACCGCGAGTAGTAAAGATACGTCGACGCCGCGGCTTCCAGTAATTCAGTGCCGCACTTCGATCGCAGTGGACGTGTTTTTTCCTCTCGCTTGCTCTCGCCGTTTGCTCGCGTGTTTTCGATCCATCGCATCCGCCCCCATCCGTCCCTCCGCCGGAACCGAGTGATATCCGTTTTGTGGAAGACAAAAGGTATATTTGCAGATATCAGACCGAAACTCGTGTGCGCTTGGCTTAGCGTAAATATTTATAAAATGTGCTCATTAAGAAACAAAACGTCGAGAAATCGAAGAAAGCGTGTACTTTGCCATTGCTGTCGTGTCTCTTTCATTCATATTCAGTTCACGCACACACTCACACATGCATCCGTAGGCCCCCAAGAAAACCGAACGAAAAAAGAGGCCGGCAATAGCCTAAGAGAGAGGGAGAGAGCAGGAGATGTCCGGCTTATCGCCTAATAAACCATAAAAATAAAAGAAAAAAATATTGCCGGGCGGTTTCTGCTACTTGTTGTTGTTATTGTTGTTGTTTTCCCTCCCGTCTAACCACGATCGTCGCTCAATAATTAGCATTTTGTTGTTGTTTCGAAAGCAAGAAGAAAAACTAATGACGTGTAGCTTAAGAAGAAAATTTCCCGAAAACATTTAGCGCCGGCCTGTCAATTGGGGGTTTAACGGTAAACTTCGTACCTCCGTCAGTTCACTGAACCTTTTTTTCTCTTCTTTTAAAAGAGATACGAAAGATACAAAGAAAAAGGAGATGAAAAATATACAGGTGAAAAAAAGAAGCATCTCGCCCCCAACAGGTTTTAAGAGCCCCCCAAAAAAGAGGCCAACTTATAAAAAATAATAAAAGAAGCAGAAACAAAAGGAGAGCAGAGCAAGAAGAAGAAGCTGGAGCAGAGATCGGAGAGATGTTAATGCCGATTCCACGTAATTGAGGCTTGACCATTGCCTTTCCATTAGTGAAAGTTTTCCAACTATATAAGTCGCCCATATTTCAGTTTTTGTAGTGTTATCTTTTTTTGCCATTTTTGTTCGTTAAGCGACGATTTGAATTTTTTGTGTTGCAAATCATTTAAAATACTCTTTCAAGCGGTATTTGAGAATTCACAAGCTTTAAGTTTGTAGCATTAGAAAGACAATACAAGACAATTAAATATCTTAATTTTAAATCTATAGTAAATGAAAAAATATTCAACATCCCTTTTTGAAAAACCTTAATTTTTGTGAATTTTTAAAACGTTTACTAAACTTAAATCCGAAAGTCAATTAAAAATACATTTTCGAATACGTTTATAAACCTAGGATGAAAATAGATTTGCTTTTCGAAAATGCGACGTTTTTATAAGGTTTTTTACAAGAGATTTTCATTGGGATTGAAAGTATCTTAGAGATATCAATTGAGTGATAGACGTATACGTAATATTTGAAACAGTTTCGTAATGTTTCAGGCCTTATAATTTTAATAAATATAGTGACTTTTTAAGATAATCCTCCAAGTTTTAATTAAGTCAAAATGTAGGGTATTCAACTCTCCTAAGTATTAAAGCTAATAACTTTCCCATTTTTGTTTTAAGCAATGCTATTTTTTGGCGTTACCTTCTTTTATTAAGCCAACCTACGCGCTTTCATCGCCAAACTTTCATTAAATAAAAAAAAAATAAAAAGCAACACCCACATCCGACATCCAATTGGAATTTACCGCGCTGGACATTACGCATACGCCACCATGTACGCGCAATAATTTTGTTGGCTTTAGCCGCCACACTCTATGGCTTGCATAATCCCCTCCAGCTGGCCATCCGAATGGTACAACCCGGTTGGTTGGCCGGCTGCTCGAAATCGGCAGCAGCAGCAGCTCCCCTCCCCTCCGCACACACTAAAATGAATTGCACATTTGCATAATGACTAATTTTTGCTGTTTGCCGCATCCCATTCGCAATCGCCAAAAGCCGACCCCTCTTTCAATTTCAATTTCAATTTCAACTTTACACTGTTGAGCAAAACAAAAAAAAAGATGTTACACCTTCCCTGGTAGCGTGGTAATTGGTTTAAATTCAAAATTTAACGCTTGTGCAACGCTTTTAATGCGAATGATGATTAAACCGAAGATGTTGGCGAACGGATTGATGTTTCTGGGTGTATAAAAGTTGGCGAACATTTATATGGCCTGATCATTGCTGGCTTGGTTTACTTTCGAGTTAGTGTCGATAATACTTTCCAAGGATTACCATAAGCTTTATAGGTTTCCTAAACTCCAGGTATGGGCAGATATTCACTCACTAATTAGTGGGGTTTTTTATTGTCTATTTAACTGATCCATTGCACATGCTTTGAGTACTTAATTATTACTTGACGGTCTGGCGAGCAAACATTTATTTTTCAAGAGTCTAAGATCATTTTGCTAGGGTAATTTGACTAAATGAAGTCATAAATTTGGGTTTATACTATTTGCTCTCCGAGTAATAGTTACATTAGTATACTTATACAGATCTTAAAGTATTTTTTGGTTTTTTTGCTGTTAAGTGTTTAAAGTTTTAACACGTTTTATACACTTTTTGGTAATCAAGTTTTTTTTTCGACATTTTCCTTTCAGCCATGTTGAAATCCATTCTCGTTTTGTCGTGCCTTTTGGCCATCAGCCTGGCCAGCGCCGAGGATCTGAAGGTGGACGTGATCAGTCTGCCGGAGGGATGCGAGCAAAAGTCCAAGTCCGGTGATTCCCTGACCATGCATTATACCGGAACCCTGCTGGCCGATGGCAAGAAGTTCGACTCGAGGTGAGTGTTGTTTTTTTAAATTTAATTTGGCAAGCCCTGAATTCCATACAAAACACGTGTCATTAAAGTACATAGGACCTTGTACCTAGGAAATAACTAATTAAAATTGCAAACAAGAGTTATTTTTAATGAAGAAGTTACTGGTTAGTAATTAAAGTGGTAAAGTCATTCCTAGATCACTTTGTAAATCATTATAAATTGTCCCCCCAAAATGTTTGCATTAATGTCAGAGTTCAAAACGCAGCAATTTTTAAAGCCAATTGCTGCTGTAATCTTCCCCCCATGGAGATTAACATATACTCGCCGATACACGTTGGGATTAAAGCCGGTTGGTTGGTTGGCAGAGTCAGCTGCATAGTCAGTCTCTGTTGTCGTCACGGCGGCTCATTGTCGTAAATTAGACGCCAACTGATAAGCGATCTCATTGTTGCATTGTCGCTGCCACAGCTACTGCTCTTTTTGTGTTTTTGTTGCATTTTCCATGCCTGAATGAGCCGCTTTTCCTGTCCCTTTTTGTTGTTTTTCTCTGTTCTGCGGTCATTGTGACGTGGCCCTGGATTTTGGTCTTCATAAAGCTAAGAAATCATCTTCCGTTGGAAAATGTTTCAAGGTTATAGCCTGGAAAATTATGTAATATTATAACTAACAACTTTAATTAAATTATAATCTATCCACCAGGAGTTCTGATTTGTAACCTCTTGACCAAAGTGCCATAAATTGTATAAGTTGTCTGCTTAAAAACAACCCAATTAAAACCCTGAGAGGAAGCTCCTTTTTACCAAGAGTATACAATTTCTTTATATGAGCTTGAAATACAAAAATAACCCTTTCCATGGGCACAAAAAATATAAAACAATCTTTCGCATGCGTGTAATCATTTTGGCAAGCGCTCAAATTCATTATCAGAAAGTTTATTGGTATCAGCTGGGGTAAAAAACTTTCTGATAAGCAACTGAAACTAGATTAACTAAACTAATATATAACCCAACCATGAGGGTATATAAATATAGCATAAGCTTTTTCCCTGTTTGAGGGGGCACAACTCTAACTCTGTGAATGTTACCTCCTGCTTTATTTTGGCTTATCAAATTTTGATTTAATTTTATGACCAGAAAATTGTGTCTCTTGTGAAGGAAATGATTTTGTAAACGTTTTGTGTCTGTCTGCCTGAATTTAACCCTTTTTATTTTAGCCATTACATCATCATATGCAAAACTAGGGAGTACCTCCTACATCCTGAGTGCAGAAATTGTGTCCTGTTTTAGTTTTTGGGCCTTACCTTGAGTGACTTTTTGGGGGGTTTGGGGGTGGCAAATTATCTACAAGTTCACCTTTTTGGCCGGGCTTAAAAGTTTCGCAATTGCTGTTAAATTTAGCGTAGCAAACAGAGAGAGAGAGAGAGAGAAACTAACTAACTCAATCAGAGCAGTTTCTCTCTCTCTCTGTCTCTCTTTGGCTTTTGCCACCTGTTGGTTGCGGCTGCGGCTTAAATGCCCTCGAACTTGGCCAAAACAGCAAGCCAGGCACTTTGCCAGTCAAGTGCAGTCAAGGATGTCGGCAGCCCGCCTTCCTCCCCTTGAAAATCACATCTTCTGCTGAAGCCTGCCTTTATGCTAAAAGAATCTTTTTCCAGTCATTTCTTTGGGCCCCCCAGCTGTGAGCTGTGAGCAGGAGGAGGTGCTTTAGGCTATATCTGAGTCTGGGTTGCAACGGAAATTAGCTGCCTGAAAGCCGGCTACTCCTTCTGTCTCCCAAGGTAATTAAGCTTTTTGCCTGCGAAGAGATTTTAAACATGTTTCCCCTTTTTTTTTATCCTTTAGAAGATATTTTCAAGGTAGAGGGGACTGCCGTTTTATGTGCTTTTGACAGGTCCTGGCGATTGAATTGTGCTTATTGGAATGCCACTCAAATTGGAAACAGTCTCTGTCCTAAGCACACACAACCATAAAAAGGTCCTTCGAAGCATACGTGCTTAATTGTTATTAAAAAGGATTACAACTTATTTGAATGATATAAATGAGACAAGACAGCACAGCTCTTTTTATTTTCATTTTCATTTTCGGACAATTAAAAATGGTCCATCTTGGTCCACCTTTTCATAACTAATTCAATAATGAGCAGGACGAGAGTTGGAGTCCTGTCACGTGCCAGCTGGCTTTTATTTTCATTGTCTTTGGAAGTGGAGTCTACCTGTCATTGCCGTGGCTCGGGTCACGTGCAACCACAGTTTGTCAATGACTCTTCAGCGAAGGCAACTCTAGTTTCCTGGATCTAGCTTCCTGTCCCTGCCTTATTTATTCCCTTCCCCTCCTTTTGTTGTGTTTTTTTTTACTGGCAACAAGTTGAGCAGCTCTCTACTTTTGACCCGCAGACCTTCTTTTGGCCACATAAATTATTTAGCCCCTCGCCGCTATATTCTAATCAGCCTGACGCGTAACATGAATACACTACAAGGTGCCCCCATCCTCCCAGAGTCTCACCTCACGTCCTATGATATATAGTATGGAGTGTGATGTGCGCCTGCCGCCCCCACGAAGTTTCTCATGTGCAACGGTGGCTCTTTCGGGCTGTGTCACTCTTCTGGTGAAATTAATTTGTTACTTCGGGCACTGAAAGTACCAAACATTGTTAGGTTTTTAGCTTAAAGTTTCGCGGAAGCTAGGGAAATTTTTGTGGAAATTCTAGGGGGATATATTTTGTAGTATTTATAGGAATAGATGTTTTTAAAAGAAATATATTTTTACAAGGATATGTATGAAGAGCATCCTTGTAAATAAAAAAAAATATATCGTTCTCATATCAGAGATATCGAAAAATTTTATTTTTATTATCGATATATAAAAAAATATAGCATTTAACTCTAAAATATCATCAAATATATAAATATATATTTATAAATATATTATTAGAATAAATATTTATGGCCTATATGTATATTTATAAAAATAAATATATTGACTTTACTGTTTAAAAACGATCAAAAATCGATATATCGACATATTTAAATTCTTAGATTTATAGAGCAAGTATTTTCCATTATTTACTACTCAATATCTTTGAACATTTGTACTTTTTAGCAAGTCAAAAAATGTGTGAACTAATTAAAACATTTCTAAAATATCTATCTCCCAGAAATTTATCTTCTGACCAATTTAAGTCATTTGTTAGCTAACCATTTATAGTGTTTCAGGTCAATTCACACCTTTGTGCGACACTTTTGATTAACATGTAAATTTTGGTATATTTTTTAGAGAGAAAGTTCACCTAAACAACCAAAAAAACTGCAGACTATAATAGGAAAAGGAAAATATAAAGAGCTTTAATTGATTTATGATTTCCTTTCTTAGGGTGACTTTCTTTTTGTTCAAATCTTTAGAAATTCGCTGAAGTGCAACCAATTTTTTTTGTGTATTTGCTGGCTGGTTGGCATCTTCCGAAAACATGTTTCACAAATTTTTGACAACGCAA
>VNJU01010556.1:0-17641 GCA_008042675.1 Drosophila seguyi | reverse complement strand
TCTTGATCCCGACGCAAAACACACTTGAACATTGGAATGATCATCGGAAGTTGTAGCGCTTCTCGCAATAGGCTCGGCTCGTGGACTAGATGGAGCGGAGAATCGTGGAACGGTCAGAACGGGATTGTTGTGGTGCAGAAGGGTGTGATGGCGTCCGCGGCACGTAAAACAGGAGTTGGCACTAGTGCAGTCCCGGTGCCGGTGCCCTCGAGCAAAACAATTCAAGCAGAGTTGCTGTCCTCGGATGTACTCGGAGCAATCGTTCCCATTCATTGCCAAGGAACGGGGACACGTACGCAGAGGTTGATTTCCCATGGAACACAGATTACACCCTCTGGGAGCCGGAGCTAGCCTGGGCTCGTTGGAGTTGGGCCTGTGCGCAGGTGGGTTAAAAATTTACCTTCTTGGCGGAAAATGTTCTGGGCCGCTATCAATGGCTTCCAACGTGCGATGGCGCTCCGTCAGAAAAGCGTTCCACTCGTTCCAGGCTGGAATTTCGGCCTTGTTGTGTATGGATTGCTCCCACAAGGAAAGTGTGATTTTGGGAAGCTTTGAGGACACCATATACACTAGGAGACAGTCCCAAGCCTCGACTTGAACCGAGACATCTGTAAGGCAGTTAAACAGCTTTGATTGGTGCCTTGCAGTTCTCTTAAGGCGACCCCGGATTCTTGGGGGACAGCTCGAAGGTTGAATAAAATCTTCAGTTGGCTATTAACCAACAAGCGCCGGTTCTCGAAGCGATCCGTAAGGCTTCTCCACGCGGAAATAAACCCTTCGTTTGTCAACGGTGCCTTTGAGACAATTGCGGTTGCATCGCCACTCGTCTTGGAGAGAATGTGGAACAACCTTTCCACCGGTGTAAGTCGCGAATTTGGGATGTTAATCGCGGTGAAAAGGTCTCTGAAGGTAGGCCATCGAAGATAATCCCCAGCGAATACTTCGGTGTCCACTGGTGGTAGACGGCAGCCAGTGGAAATGGACGGTTGGATGGTGGCGGAAGCCTGAGAGGACTGAGAGGTGGCCTTCTCTATGAGCTCTTGGAGATTGGCGACACACCTTTCGTAGACGGAGAAACAATACTCATACTTGGACTGGAGTGTTAGCCCAATATCTGAACTTTCGACGGATGCCGCAAGAAGCTCAGAACAACTGTCGTAATCTTTCTCCACTTTTTCCCACAGTGCTCGGACTTGATCGCGACGCACTTGACACAGATGGGGGGAGAGCCTGGTAGTTTCTGGGGTGCCTGGAGTGTGAATGTTGGCCTCAAATTGGCTCACACTGTCCGTGGTGGCAGTAAACTTCCTCTCGGCGATATCGATGCCGGCTTGAGCCATTTTTGTTGTCGATCGAGTGTGTCTAGACGATGGACCTGGGGTGATATTTAAAGAATTGTCGCTACTAGCCCGTGGATTAGAAACGGTAGCGCTTGATTTCGGACAAAAGGGGCGCGCAGATGCGGATTGGGACAAGTTTGTCGTCGCCGAAGAAAAAAAAACAAAATACAATTCACGCCAACAAAAACCCAAATGACAGGCGGCCTCTGAAGCCCGTTGGAAAGAAGAAAATCGGGATATTTGAGCGCAGCGGAAGGGCCAAGAAAATCCAGAAAGTGCTTGGCGGCAAATCTTTTTAATCCGCTAAAATCAAGGGTTGAAAAAATATACTCGGCGACTATTGCTGCGGATGATGCCCTATGCGGATTGGACAGCAGAATTGAGAATCGAAAGAAGGCAGGAAGGTACGCGATCTTGATGTTTTCGAAAAAAAACCAAATACATATGTAAATATTAAGGTGTCTATATATGCGCTTTGCTCGAAAGCAAGCTCCACGTGCTTGTATTTCAGTCGAGTCAGGAAAAATATGAGGCCGACGAAAAGTTAGATTTATGAATTAATTTATAAGTTTGAAAATTGTTTCAAAATAAATTCAAAATGAATTAATTGGCCATAACGGTGGATATTAACCTTGGCCGAGAGCTCACTGTGATGTCGTCGGCTAAGCAGTACATGCATAAGTGCAAGAAAATAGAACACAATACACTAGCAACAACACAAAAAAAAATGCGGCTGCTGCAGCGGCTAAGTCGCGTTCCCGCCCGTGTGTTTTTGTAATAATGTTTCGATTTGTAATGTTGTAGTCTTTCTCGCTTTTAATTTGTATTTTATATTTGTTTCGTAGCGGAGGTTAGTTTCTGGAATCGGAGGCAGAAAATATATGTATGTGTTTTATATGGGCATTCCAGGCAAAAGTCGAGAAGTGGACTGTATTTGAATTTGAAAGGACAGAGAAATTATGGTGCGACAAATTGGCACACTCCAGAATGAGGAAAAAAATATCGTGACCACGGCGGACTGTCCGGCGAACAGGGAAACTCCCGAAAACAGTGCACACCCGTTGGCCGATATTTTTTATCCGTTTTTTTTTTCCACACAAAATCACTTTTCACTTGGCGGATTTTTGCCGGTCAAATTGCGCCGAAAATGTATGTATGTAAAATTAATATGTATGTACATATGTTGATGTACAGCGGTGGAAGAAGACCGGCGAGGAATATGGCGGCGCACAAAACGGAGACGAAGTGAAAAAATTCGATGAGGAGAAATATAAATTTCTCAACTGTCTTTGTGTCAGGAAAATTCGAGGATGTGGAATTGACACGGAAAATAAGTCTGACAGCAGTGCGAACGAAATGGAATGTTTGTAGCGCTTCTGAAGACCGGCAGTAAGAAAATGTAAAAGGCTCGTACTTATCTTTGGCGGAAAAATGGCCGGGAACTGCTGGCAGATGACGGGAGAATTTGCTGATCCGGTTCGAAGGACCAATGTTTGTAGGGGAAGAAGATTGCCGGGTGTTAAAACAAATTTCCCACGGCGCAGGGCAAGAGTAGAAAAACCCATTTATCCAGGGAAAGAAGAAGAAGCGGGGGCGTCGTGGGCAAATTCATGCAGTTTAATCGGCTTCATACATGGAACTAACTCTAAGCATAAAACTAAAGCCGCGCTCTAGCTTGCTTTGCTTCGCCAAAGCGAGCGCGCGAGATCAACGGCAGCCGACCGCATAGCTCGGTTACAACCCGAGCTCCGAAGCGAGTGGGACACGGACGGGAGCGAAAGCTCTGTGCGCGGAGGCGGCACAGTGGCCACTCACGTAAACAAAGATGAAATGCCGGAATATCCTTTTCATATGGCGGGAACTGATATATTTGAGTATGGAGGAAGATACGTTTTATCCATTTTTTATGCTTATTCAAACTTTTAAATTTTTAATCAGCTTAAAAACAAGTCAGTGGGGTATGTGATTGGTGAATTAAGGACAACGTTCAATAACTATGGCTCCCCCACTAAAATTAAAGTGGGACATAACCCGTATAACTCTTTGGCGTTCGATAATTTTGCGAATGAGTAATATAATAATATATTGTAGATAATATGTTTTATTATAATATTTATTTTCTGGAGCAGGTAAAGTCCCGCTCCAGATGACATTCTTTTATTGATTGAAATTATAATTCTGTTCATATTTTATTCTTACCAAATAAGTCGCAGCTGCGCCGACAGCGAAGCCGGCAGCAGAGCGGTCAGCACTTATGTATCTATATATGCATATAAGTAAGCGACGGCGAAGAGTCGCAGAGGTAGGGAGGAGGTATTATGTTCACGTAGTGACAATGTGGTCGCGCATGTGAGGTATGGAGACTCAGCACTTAGGAGGCCCATTGCTAGGGTCTTTGACTTGTTGAATAAGTGCATTAATATATTTGTATTTATGAATAACACTGAGTACAGTGTGCACTCGCTATGTAAACATACAACAATATTATTGCAATTTTCTAGTCCAACGTACGCTCAGAGCAATGGATTAGCTGAAAAGGGTAGAGATTGCGAAAAACATTTTTAAACGTTGTTATGAACTTAACAGTTACAAGTTTAGAATTCTTGAGTATAATGCCACTCCAGTAGCAAGCTTAGGTGTTGCCCCATGCGAATTGTTTTTTGGCAGAATGTGCAAAACCAAAATGCCGATTAAAAAATCTTAATTATACCGAAGTTTAATAGATGAAGAATCCATAATGAAAAAAATTAAGGATAAAAGAGCTAAACAAAAATACTACTATAACATGCACTCGAAAACTTTACGTCCATTTAACATAGGTGATCATGTTCTATTTCGTAAAAAAGCTAATGAATGGTCATATGGTGTTGTTCACAAAAGAGTAAATGAAAGATCCTACATTATAAAGGATAATTTTAATAACTACTTTACAAGAAATAGAGAACTTATGACCAAGTCCGGAAATAGTAAAAATTAAAAGGAAAATACTAATCAAAATGAAAATGTAAATACCTATGTAGATAAAAATGAAAATGTAAATATTAATCAAAATGAAAATGTAAATATAAGCCAATATTAAAAGCTAAATATCGATGAAAACGAAAATGTAAACATAAGCCAATATGAAAATGTACATCAAAGTAAAAATGTATATCAAAAAGAAAATGTAAATCCAAATGAAAATGTAAATCAAAATGAAAATGTATATTTAAATCTAGATCATAAAAATGAAGCAGATAACAATGAAACGGACAATACTAGTTTATTATCAGATGACTATGAAACTCCAAATGCTGATACGTCAGAAGAAGAAAATGAACCTAAGATACAAAGTGAAAAAGTATCTTGATCAGTCAGATGAACTAAACCTTCTGGCTGGATTAAAAAAGAAAGCGTGTAATAAGTATTAAATATTGTAATAAGTATTAAATATTACTATCGATATAAGTCAAAGCAACAATGTAATCGAAGTCTAAGAAGAGGTTATCGAAAGCAACCCTGATCATTTGTGAGAGAGCACACTAACAAGAGCACACATGAAAAGAGCCCGAAATAAAATCTTATAAAATCCTGAACATCACATCTTTTACATATACATATATATATATTTATTTTTTTCCCGGCTAAGTGAATCTTCAGTTAATTTGCACATCTCCGCAACTATAATATTCATATTGGTTCCGAAATTCCAAATTCAGCTTCGACAATAAATATTCCGATTGGGTCCTTAATTCCATCTTCATCTTTGACACATAAATAATTCGAAATCTATATATGTGAGTATTCAACAAATTCAGTCATATTTGCGCGATTTTTTAAATAAAATTTTTGCAATGCTAGTTAATGTCTTTCATATTTTTACCTTACGAAAAAATCCAACATTTTTGCAATGCTAGTCATGTCTTTCATATTTTTACTTTACGATAAATCCTAATTTTCGCCTGCATTTCTTAAATTAAAAACTACAATTTGTAACAATTTAAAATATTTCTTTTTAGCTATTTCCCATATTTTTCGTTTTAATGAATAAAAAAAAAAAGCAATAAAGAATTATTTATATATATATAAGGGAAAATGTTTTCGATATGGAGCCTTCAACAATAATAACTGATTATTTTTGTTCACATTTTATTGAAATAATTAATCTTCGCTTTTAAGGTTTCATTATAGCAAAGCAGTGATTTAAACATGTACAAGAGTAAGCCCTTGCTTCAGTTTATAAAAAGTTGAAAATTGGCCAATATCACGTTTCATCAACTTCTGGCTTTACCCTTGCTACCACCGAAATTCATTGAAACGGCTTTTCACGAAATTAAGGGTCGAGTTTTTCTGTTTAATTCAAAAACCGTTTGTCTTAAATTTTTAACATATTTTGAAAAACAATGGATTAAAAAGGTGATAGCTTTTTACGTAAAATAGTATAAGTATTAACCAATAAATTAAATATATTTTCTTAGGTGGGTTGCGACCAATTTACGGTTTAGAAGGAAACTATACGCACAACATCTGCGATGCCAAATTGAAATTTTTTGTAATTCATTAATGTTATTCGCGACGAGGAGTTTTTTTAAAAGTCGGCATCTACAACACAAAAAAGAAGAGAAACCGACATTGAAAAACAAAAAATTATTAACGAGGCAACATTGATGCTTGAGGAAGGAATAATAAGTGCAGCTTCATTCCTCTCTAGGATAGTCCATAACGAAACCGGCATTTGCACCAACATGGTGCCAACTGAGGACATTTAAGATGGAGAAGATAAAGCAGAAAATTCAGACGAGGAAGAGGCCCTAAACAATAAGAAAGATACTGTGATAAATGAGGAAGAGACTGTTGTAAATAGGAAGACAAACTCAGACGATCACAAATGCATTATTTGTCTTGATACGCCTTCAAATATGTTTTTTCTTCCGTGCAAACACCTTAAAACTTGCGAAAAATGTAGCTTGAAACTGTTGGCAGACGCAATTGCAAAAAAATCCAAACATTACCAATGCTCTTGGTGTAGGAAACAAATAGACAGTTCTATGCAAGTTTTTGTTTAATTTAAAATAAATTTATAATACCTTAAAACATTTCTAACAAGAAAGGAAGCTAACTTCGACATGCAGAAGTTTAAATACCCTTGCAGTACGTAGAAGAAGAAGAAAAAAAGTGTTCTGACTTTCTCGCTTTCTCGTGTACTGACGAAAAACAAATGTTGCCATCAAAGAATGTTGCTGGGGGAGTTATTTCATTTTCTTGATTCTTATGACATTTCAGTTTTTGGGGACTTATTTCATTTTTTTTTTTTTTTGGGTCTATTTCATATTTTGTTAAAAAGTTAAAAGTTAAGTCCCCAAATTCTATCAAATAATATAAAAAATTTGTTGTTTGTGTATTCCATTTAAATTTTTGGGGAATTATTTAATTTTTTGTTTGGGGACTTATTTCATTGGGGAGTTATTTCACAGGGCCTCGGAGAAGCATAGAGAATTGTTTGATAATGATGTGGAAAAAAATCGGTTTAATTCGATGAAAATTTCTGGTATAGGTAAAAAAAGTACCCGTGAAGGAATGCGAATTTAAAAAAAAAAATGATTTTTTTTTTAAGTTCGTAACTAGAGACCCCCTTAAAAAAAACTATTCGCCCTCCACTTCGCTTCGCCTAGGTCCGCCCTTGCTCGCTTCGCTCACGACCCCTCTTTCTTTCTGCCTTACGAATGTTGAATGTTGATCATATTTCATATTCATTATTATTCCAGCACAGCAGAAAACTATTTGATATAATAGAGTCAAAAGAATCTTAAAAGTGTATAGCTTTGTTTATTAAAAACTCCGATCCAATAACTCAAATAGATTTCCTAAAATAAATTTCCAAAAATGGACTTCTTTTTTGACTTCTAGGTGTATTTGATATTAATTTTATCAAAATGCTTTTATTCAGCCATGCTCCGGTAATCGAATTCGTAAAATTTTTTCGATTTCGATTTGAAATCGAATATTGGTGTTCCGGTTCTCGAAATCGTAGAATATTTTTCGATTTGTAGAACGGGCACCTTTGTCTGGCCGAAATGAAAAGTAAATGCCTTTTTTTAAATCAAACCAGATTTTATTTACTAAGGGGAAAAAATAGTATACTTAGTGGTCTATTGATGTTTATTACAGACCACAACAAGGTCGTCCTGGCACATAGTTATTTTATAAGAAATTTCTTTCTGACCCCACCTCAAATTTGGCAAACCAAACTTTGCGGTCGGCAACAAAAAAATTTCAATTTGGTCAAATGTCGATAAGCACGTCGCCAAGTTATCGCGAAGGTTGCCATATTATTGGTGAAACGAAACAGGCTGGTAAAAGTCCTTATAAAATATAAATGAATTCTTTGATAATTTTAAAGGAGGACCATATAAATACTGCTAGTTAATTTAATTACTTTAACGGTCAAAATGCTCTACAAAATTAATTGTGAGCATCGGACTGCATGTCCTAAAATGTATGTAAAAAAACGTCATTTGATTTTATTCGAGTAAGCGATGAGCTATTATTTCAAGGGAAAGCACAAATCAAGCAGTAAGTAAACTAAACATTCCGATAGCAGAAATTTTGCGAAAACCGGAGCACCTAAGAGCGAAGTCAAAAAATGTTGGCCAAATCGAAATCGAAAAAAAAAAATTGGATTACCGGAGCATGCCTGTATATGAAATTTTTAAGTCAATTAAATCACACTTCATTAAATTTAACAGACTTAAAACCTATATAAAAAATATATTTTTTTTAATCTCGTTAACAAAAATGGTAATTTCTTCTGCAAAATTAAGGCGATTAAAAAACTACTACCTATCTAAACTTTGTTCCTCTACGACTACAAAATTAATTAATTCATAGCTTGATGATTTTATTATGTATATCAGCTTTCTCTGCGAGGACATAGCATGTATTTATTGTTCCCATTTTTCTGCGCAGACGTGAGGATGCCGTATTATTATAAAACATGGGTAAGTTTACGGAATAGCTCAACAGTTATAAAGATGAGGTCAGCCGAGATATTACTCCTTCTCTGCTGCTGCTCCTCGTTCTTCTTGTTCGGGGTAAAGAGTTTAATAGATAAAGATGCCTGGTTGCGTCCTGGCTGCCATAAAGTGGGGAATACGCGAAAGATATCCATTCCAGATTGCGTTGAGTTTACCATAACGACGAATGCGTGCCGTGGATTCTGTGAATCATACTCCGTGCCCTCAGTCCCATGGGCGGGAGCCACGCTTGCAGGATTATTTAAACATCCTAAGCCAGTGGTGAGTGTCGGCCAATGTTGCAACATTATGAAGTCCGAAGAGGTAAGTCTAATTTAAAGTATTTTTGTGTTTCTATCAACTTATTTCGTTGTAGATCCAACGTCGAGTTTTGTGCATAGATGGAATTCGCAACGTCACATTTAAAAGCGCTTTATCATGCAGCTGCTATCACTGCAAAAAAGACTAGATGTGAGGGAAAGGCATACATTTAACTTAAATATCTGAGTCATTTCTAAATCTCATATTTCAATAAAATATATACTGTATATCACAAGAATTAATAAAATGTTTTTGATATTCAAATTTAAAAATATTTGAAAATGTCCAAGGAGTTAAAGCTACTGTCCAGTTTGCTTTACCTTGGTATACAATGCATTTTCATTTCAGCTCTGAGCTTCTTCCAGGCGCAATATTCACATGAAATATACACAACCAACCTCGATTTTAGATTGATCGATCTTAGATCCTAGATCAATCGACCTCGATCTTCCTATACGGAGACAAACCTATATTTGTTAATACATTTTTATTTTGAATACAAAACTTTCTATCACGTACCAATTTTGGAAAAACCACGGTCAAGGTGTCAAAAACGGCTTGTTTTGGCACTTTGACAGCTTAAATTTAAGTTTAGTCTTTTTACTTGTATATTAAAAAAGGATTACCAATAAGGCCATCAGGTCCTTCAGTTGTACTGTTTTTACCGCTTGAGCCCAGAAAGTAAAAGAAATTCGGAATGTATCGGCTATAGTACGGGTAAAACACCGTTACTAAGCAGTGAGAGAGAACGAGAATCAAATAGTTTATAACAGATGTTAGAGAAAGTAGTATGACGTTAAAATATCATTTGAGTGCACACTTTTAGTATATCACGAGCGGGGTGCGCAAAAGATTAAATAAAAGTTTTCCTCTCGCTGTTCCCTTCACATATCATCATATGATCCTGACATGAACAATAATGTGCGGAGAAGACGGATCCAGGCATAAGAAGCGCATTAAATTAATTTGTAGACCTGGAACGAAAAAGTAAAATGAAAATGGGTAACCTGTTTATCTTATTTCTAGTCTTCCCGATCTCGTCATGCAACTGGTCCAGTTTATGCATCTCTCCTCCACTTGGTGAATTTTAAAATTAGTTTATTAAAAATGACCGGTAGGTTTGTTGGCAAGAAAAAATTAATTTATGAGAAGCCGTACGGCGAAAGATCAAATAAATGCCTGTGCCCTTGACGAATATAATTTGCAACATAAATTGTAGGATTAAATTCGAAGGCGGGGCGAATTCCCAAAGAGCGAGAGAGGGCTTTATTATTCTCCCGCCTTAGTCCTAAACTAACTAAGTACACTAGACTTCAAAATTTGTTCTTTCTTTCTAAACGACAAGGCTAGCAAATATCCTCCATCTGAACCCTCCACGAGGACGCCGGCTGGGCAATGGGCACTGTATTATCCCGGACAACGGGTAATGCATTGCTGCATGCTTCATCCGAGGTAATACAGTGTCTAGCTGTGGCAACTCCTTCCGCCCCAAAAGCCGGAGGGAATGAACCATTTGCCATGGTTGGAGGTGCCTGGCGGGAGGCATAAAATGCAAGTTGGTGGTTCCCCGGAAAAATACGCCATAATGAGTGGGACGAAGAAGTCAACCGCCAGCGGTCACAGCATGACGGGTGTAGTTTATCCCATCCATACCAAAGGCGAAGGTACTCTTCCCCATCGCAATCCAAGGGAACCGGGCGCTGAAGCCGGACCGGTTGTATAGCAAACGTGGGGGAGGAGCATACCTTCGTAGGTCCCACCTACTAGGGTATCAGAATGGAGAGTCCTTGAGAGACCATCCTTCTCAGATCATAAATGCATTCAATTCCAATATGAATTCGACCACTCTCCCAAGCCAACCGTCTTTAGGAACCCCCGGAACACTAACCGGGCATAGTAAAATCCGCGGAAGAAATAGAAAATTCCCTAGAGACCCTCTCCAAGGAATAACTAGATGCGCAACNCACAGCATGTCCGACATCTAGAGCCAGGAAGAGGACCAAGCC
This sequence comes from Drosophila seguyi, assembly GCA_008042675.1. NCBI lineage: Eukaryota > Metazoa > Arthropoda > Insecta > Diptera > Drosophilidae > Drosophila > Drosophila seguyi. Next base: position 6,982 of record VNJU01010556.1, on the reverse strand, counting down.
ACCCTGGTGGAACAGGAACCTCTCGCTTTTACGCAATAGCCTCAGACAATTTTTCAAATTCAAATTCTAATATCGACACGGCCCCAGAAACAGCAGACTCCGGAAGTTGCTATCGAAGCAACCTACCATACAGAGTCAGCTCAAGCGCGATGACGGAAAGTGGACTGAGGGCAGCGAAGAGACCTTAACAGCACTAATGCAAGCTCACTTCCCGGAATGCACTGAGGTATTCGATGCCAACAAGCACCAGGACCTCGCAACTGGAAAAGAGCCTCTCCCAACAAATTTAATATCCTCTAGAAGAATCCAATGGGCTATAGATTTCTTTGCGGAAATAAAAGCACCAGAACTAGATGGAATATTCCCAGCCAGGCTACAGGTGACCACCCCATGGCTCTATGTTATTTTCACAGCTTGAAGGACCTCTAGGATTGTCTTCCTGCCAAAGCTGGGAAGTGCAGTCACGTGAGCTGGATGTATATATTAGAAATGATGTGGGAAGACTAATGTCAACCAACTAGCACGCTTTCACAAAAGGGAAATCAGTGGAGACGGCACTACACTCTCTAGTAGCCACCATTGAGAAAGCCCTGCACAACAAAGAATATGCTCTCGGAGTGTTTGTGGACATATCCGGAGCATTTAACAACGTTACCACAGACGCTATAATGGACCGCCTAGAAGCGACCAATACGCCCCCCGCCATCAGCATGTGGATAAGAAATCTGCTAAGCTGTAGGCGGGTACAATCCGATTGGAGCACCGACTCCATGGTGAAAGGAGATCAAGATCAAGAGATTCGAATGGAAAGCCCCAAAGATACCAGCCTATGCTGACGACATAAGCATAATTATCACGGGAGTCTGTCCATCCACCCTCAGCTCGATTATGGAATCAACACTCAGGGAGGTATGTGAGTGGGCGAGTAAAGTCGGACTCAGTATCAACGCGGACAAGACCGACCTCATTCTCTTCACCAAGAGATACAAGGTGCCGCTATGGATCCCCCCGAAAATTAACACAACGAGGCTGACCCCGAAAACACAAGTTAAATACCTCGGCATTGTACTAGACAGCAAGCTGGCATGGCAGCTTTATGTACTAGAGAGGGTAAAGAAAGCCACCATAGCTATAGAGCATCCAAGAAGATGCTTAGCAGCACATGGGGCCTCTTACCCGCTTTAATGCATTGGATTTACTATATATCTCGGTGGTACGTCCAACACTGCTGTATTGAGTCCTTCTGTGGTGGCAAGCCATAAAAAAGAAAAGATATTACAAGGTTATGAAGAGAACTCAACGGCAGGCACTGCTCTGGATAACAGGGGCTCTGAGATCAACCCCCACTAAAGCACTCTGTTCACGCCAAAGGGCGCTTATTTTCCGGAGGCAGTGTGATCCCGTACACTCGCTCTCTCTCCCTCTTCCACGGGACTTTCGTCCACTGAGCTTCCAATCCGCTCACTTAAGCTAGGTTTAACTTTCTTGTATTTAGTACTAATTTACCATTTTAGCAACAAAGACCAACGCACGTCGCGTAAAACCCCGAAAAGTTTCCTCCGTTTTTCTTATCGAGTGCACTCCAGGTTTCAGCCACCCCCTCCGAACATTTGGTCCTTCGAGCCGGATATTAATTCCAATTCCAAATTTCTCTTCGTTCACTGTGTTCCGCTTGCATCTATATCCACACCTACGTACACATATCCAATACAGTCCACTCCACTGATCTACAATCGTCAATAATAATTTACACCAATATAAAAAAACATACTGTCGCACGGGTTTTTTTTAATAATCTAAATAGTTCAAACAGAAAATTTAAAAAAATATCCTATCCTGGATAAACATAATATATAATTTTTCCAAAACAAAAATCTAATATACAGTCCACACAGCTCCTATGAATAAATAGGTGCCCAAAACCACGGCACATAAACGGCGACTTAATTATTTATTTACTCTTCCCTGCTCTATCCTGAGCTAAGCTACATCCAAATAAACATAATATATATTTATTGTCTCTCCTCTGCTCTATCCTAAGCAGTGCTACATGTAAGCATAGGCAAACATATACACATTGAAATTGCATACATAATCGACTGCAAATCGACGCACTATGGCTGAAAAGATAGAGATACAATACTATACAAATTTTTATTTTATTCGACAGGTAATAGTTCAAAAGGGCTGAATAAATTAAATCATTCAAATCGGTTAAATATTTAAGAAGTTACACGTGTTCAAAGTTGAACCTTTCTTGGGTTGCACAAAAAGGAGGTAGTTTTTTAGCTAAATGCAGACTTTGCGGTCGATTTTTATGTAAAATATGTAACCGACCGGCTTGGTTATGGTCTCTATCGAAAGGGCAATCAAATCTCGGTAAAACGAAGGTAGAATAAAATTATAATATCTTTTGCACGTAGAAGCATACCTGTTTTACCGAAGTACTATTTTACACCTATTTTTCAACTTTGATTGAATTTTAAAAATGGCTCGACAACCCTCGATGGGTTTGGCGTATGAGGTGTTGTTCTTGAATATGTTCTTTATCATATTCAGGAAAGATCGGCTGCCCCGAACTGCCACCCCGAATTTCCAACGCAAAAGATACTTTCAACTTAGCGTAAAAATCGCGCGGTTTCGTGCAAATTGTACTACAAGCACAGTCGCTGCACAGTACGAAATTGTATGGCGGGCAAGCATTTTTTTCTGTATTGGCGGCTTGTTTTTCAATTCCTGACTTTGTAAGGACACTTAATGATATAAAATGAATGTGTAATGAATATTTAGACATCAAAAATATTAATTTTTGTAAACTTGAATGATTAGTTTTAACAAAAAGTGCATAAATAATTAAAAATTGACAAAATTAATAAATCATAAAAAAAATGTTTTTTTCCTCTAAAATTTGTTTATGTTCGTTTTTAAAACATATAATGTGCACCATATTAGCATTTTAAGAGAAAACAAAGGAAATGTATTGTTCGAAATTGAATAAAAACTAAGAAAACTGCCTCAAAACACGTTCATTTTCGATTATAAAATCTACTATTTATTACACCATATTGTATGACTACTTAATCGAAAGGTATTAAAATTACCATTCATATAAAAAACAAGAAAGGAAGCTAACTTCGACGTGCCGAAGTTTAAATACCCTTGCAGTAATTAGAAGAAGAAGAAGATGAAGAAGAAGAAAAATGTTCTGACCTGACAGAATGTTGCTGGCAAAAACTGTTGCAAGCAACAAAGGCAAACAGATATATATGTTCCTATGGCAGCTATATGATATAGTGGTCCGATTTTGATAAAATTAAAACCGGAATTCTGGAATAATACAAAATGGCCATGTCTCAAATTTTATGAAAATATTTAAAAAATTGACTAAGTTATAATTTTTTAAATTAAAATTTACCGATCGATCCTATGGCAGCTATATGATATAGGCGTCCGATCCGGCCGGTTCCGACTTATATAGTAGTGAGAGCATATAGAAGACTATCTGCAAAGTTTCATTCAGATTGCTTAACAACTGAGGGCCTAGTTTGCGTAGAAACGGACGGACGGACAGACGGTCAGACGGACAGACGGACATGGCTAGATCGACTCGGCTGTTGATGCTGATCAAGAATATATACACTTTATAGGGTGCGTTGCAAACTTCTGACTTAAATTATAATACCCTGCAAGGGTATAAAAATTATAAAAATATCTCAACTGGTTCAAGAGTTATGATTTTAGTAAAGCGAAAGTATCTAATGAGCCATAGTGGCGATTTTGGGCAATTTTTTCTGCCTCCGTTGTCTCCGCCATTTTACATTGGCAAACGGCTAATGCACAAACATATTCGTACACACGCCTTTTCTTCGAAAACAGTTCTGCGCCAAATACACCAGCTGTCAACTGAATAAGTCCAGGCACAACAAATAGTTTGTAAAGTTAGAAGTGTAATAAGTATTAAATATAACTGTCGATATAAGTCAAAGCAACAACGTAATCGAAGTCTAAGAAGAGGTTACCGAAAGCAACCCTGATCATTTGTGAGAGGGCACACTAACAAGAGCACACATGAAAAGAGCCCGAAATAAAATCTTATAAAATCCTCAGCTTCTCATCTTTTACAAGAAGTACAAGTGCTCTTCCATATTCGTATTAGTGGAATCGTATATACTTTCCCGGCTAAGTGAATATTCAGTTAATTTGCACATCTCCGCAACTATAATATTCATATTGGTTCCGAAATTCCAAATTCAGCTTCGACAATAAATATTCCGATTGGGTCCTTAATTCCAAATTCATCTTTGACACATAAATAATTCGAAATCTATACATACATATATACACAACAGTATATATATTCAAAATGACTTCCTCCATTTTAAATAAATTTACGACGTCCTGTGACCGTCTGAGTCACTTCGAGTCCACATTCTGCAAACCAGCAGAAACCAGTCGATCCAAATATACGTGCCAAGTTAATCTCGACCAATTCCGAGCGTTTTGGAATAACGTCGAGAAAGAGCACAAAGCTTGTTTAAAGCAAATTTCAGTTGGCTTAGAGGTCGCGGCGGACACCTTGCCTGCTGTAAAGGCAAAAAATGAGTATTCAAATTCATCATATTCATTCATATTCGCGCGATTTTTTAAATAATATTTTTGCAATGCTAGTTAATGTCTTTCATATTTTTATTTTACGAAAAAATCCTACATTTTTGCTAGTTATGTCTTTCATATTTTTACTTTACGATAAATCCTAATTTTCGCCTGCATTGCTTAAATTAAAAACTACAATTTGTTACAATTTACAATATTTCTTTTACGTTATTTCCCATATTTTTCGTTTTAATGAATAAAAAAAAATAGCTATGAAGAATTATTTATATATATAAGGGAAAATGTTTTCGATATGGAGCCTTCAACAATAATAACTGATTATGAAGAAGGGTTGGGGAGAGCCATAAAAAATGTGTATCCAAGAGTTAGAACAGTCGGATGATGGTACACTTAATTTGGCGTTGTTATTTTTGTTTACATTTTATTGAAATAATTAATCTTCGCTTTTAAGGTTTCGTTATAGCCAAGCAGTGAGACGAAACATGTGCAAGAGTAAGCCCTTGCTTCAAAATTGGCCAATATCACGTTTCATAAAATACTGGCTTTACCCTTGCCGAATTTCATTGAAACGGCTTTTCTCGAAATTAAGGGTCGAGTTTTTCTGTTTGATTCAAAAAGCGGTTTTCCTAAATTTTTAACATATTTTAAAAAAAGGGTAATGGCTTTTTACGTAAAATAGCATAAGTATTAACCAAGAAATTAAATATATTTTCTTAGGTGGGTTGCGACCAATTTACGGTTTAGAAGGAAACTATACGCACAACATCTGCTGTGGAAGCATATAATGGGGTATTGGGGCGTTCTGCGATGCCAAATTGAAATTTTTTTTAATTCATTAATGTTATTCGCGACGAGGAGTTTTTTAAAAGTCGGCACTTTTCGCAACTCACAGAAAATTGCGGATCTACAACACAAATCAGAAGAAGAACCGACATTGAAAAACAAAAAATTATTAACGAGGAACCATTGATGCTTGAGGAAGGAATAATAAGTGCAGCTTCATTCCTCCTCAGACGATCACAAATGCATTATTTGTCTTGATACGCCTTCAAATATGTTTTTTCTTCCGTGCAAACACCTTAAAACTTGCGAAAAAGTAGCTTGAAACTGTTGGCAGACGCAATTGCAAAAAAATCCAAACATTACCAAATGCTCTTGGTGTAGGAAACAAGTAGACAGTTCTATGCAAGTTTTTGTTTAATTTAAAATAAATTTATAATACCTTAAAACATTTATAACAAGTAAGAAAGCTACAGTCGTTCGTGAACGACTGTTATATACCCTGTACCAAAATATATCGCCGCTCGAATTAGCTCCCGATTATAAATAAAATCGGTAACCAGGGAACACCACGTGGAGGCCAATGCAATTGCAATGGGGTCAAAAAGAGACCTACGAGTCGACTTGAGTTGATTAAATATTTCTAAAATAAGAGTTATCTAAACATCTCCTTGTTCCCCAAAAAAAAGATTAATTTTAGCTACCTTAAGTTGTAAGCAAGCATTAAAAACAAAAAAACAAAGATAATTTAGGCTAATATGTACATTAAATAACACAAAATTAAAAATCATTATTAAATTATCTTGCTTACAACATATTTATATATAAAGGTTAATACATAAATGGCTTACAAATACCTAAAATTAAATAGTATTATTTATTTTTTTTTTTAAGTAAATATATATTTAAAGTATATACATACATGACTTAAAATTACCTTGTCTACCTATTGCCTCTTTATATAAAACGCTATCTAAAACTATTGCTCCCTATTTTCAACGCTAACGGAAACTGCCTCATGAAAACTATAAATGGTTTCAAAAATTCTGGCGATGGCATGGCCATTCGACATATTTGAAAACGCCCAATCAATGTGAGTATCACAATTGGTTGTCGACGTTTTCAAATCTAACAAGTATATAAGAATGTTTGTATTTGCATATGTACATACATACATTTATAAGACTGAGACCCACGTGGTACGGCACTTCTTATTTTTGTCAAGGCCTCCACACTCTCAACCAAAAATTGGCGCGAGTCATATTGTCTGTCATAAAAATTAAAAAAATACAGCATGCCATGCTATCTCCTTCTATCCATTGGTTCAGTTCTATCTCTGTACCTTTCTAGCCATTTGGTTGCTCTCATCCTTTTTACGCTTCTTCTTTGTCATGGCTTTGACAACGATAAACAAAAATCAGCTGATCGCGACTTTTGCCTATTAGAGAAATGTAAACAAACTCGCTCTTTTCAAAACCACCACCATCTCATGAACTTGCGTGTGCAAGACAGAGACAGAGATAACCCTCTCTTTCTTGCGCACGGGAGTTAGTTTCTTGCGCTCAATAGTTTTGTTGTTGTTTTTTGG
>VNJU01010553.1:0-18320 GCA_008042675.1 Drosophila seguyi | reverse complement strand
CGTTGGAAACATGCCCTATAGACTGTTTCATCAATTCAGCCCATACAAATCACCTCGACCAGGTGGAATTTACAGCGACTGCACCTAAGCGCACTCCCCCTGATCCGTATATTTCTAGTCTCCTGCTTGACCAGCACATTACGGAGGTGAATCTCAAGCATCTTCCCCTTCACAAATACCAATATGCGTATCAAGCTTGTAAGTCAACTAAGACTGCCAATCGTTGCCTTACAACAACCATTGAAAAGGCCATTGGCGCTCAACAGATAGCACTAATTGCCTTTTTAGACATCTCAGGAGCCCTGACAATACGTCATACGAGGCTCTTCGTGCCTCTCTTGTACGCAAAAATGTCTCCACACCGATTATCGGGTGGATTCTGGAAATGCTTAAATCCAGAATCATCACTGTAGACCTTGGAGGAGCCATGACCTTAATCACAGCCACACGGGGGTGCCCTCAAGGGGGAGTACTCTCCCCTCTTCTGTGGACTTATGGTCATCGACTCATCGACGAGCTACTGTATGAGCTTAACAACTAAGGGTTCCCCACTTAAGGCTACGCTGACCTAGTCATCCATATAGTGTTATGGTATAAGCATCACGGACCGCATGCAGCAAGCTCTGAATATAGCCAACAGATGGTGCGAGGAAAAAGGATTGTCCATAAACCCGTTAATAACTGTTTTAGTCCCATTTATCAGAAAAAGGTCTCTTTCCCTAACTAGACTATACCTAAATGGGTCTGTTGGCTAAAGGTTTAATGTTTATCGTTATTTGTTAATATTTTAGATGAAAAAACATGAAGTATAGTGTAAGTTAGTTAGTTAATTAGGGCGAATTCGGGAGCACAATAAAGCTCTCTTTTACTCTTTGCGAATTCGACCCGCCTTCGGCAACCTTCGATAAGCTAGGCCTAAGTACGATCGTGTGAAATAAGTTATGTCGTAAATTGAAATCGGTAAGTGCACACGCATTTTTCGTCTCCCACCGCAAATTAATAAATTATTCTTGCCACCAAAGTATCGGTTTAATTTTAATAAGCTAATTAAAAAATGCAGGGTCCACCATTGACTTTTTAGTTGAGGCCAACTACTTGGGAGTCACACTCAACTCCAAACTCAATCTTGAAAAGACTATAAACAAAGCCACTCGAGCACACTTTGCTTGCAACACGCTCTTTGGTAAAACATGGGGCATAAGTCCCAAAACGATCTACTGGTCTTTTAACACTGTGGTAAGACCGATATTAACCTATGCATCGCTTGCTTGGTGAACGAAATCTACCCAGAGGACAGCTGCGGCTGCACTTACCAAATTACAACGACTGGTCTGCATAGGCATTACTGGAGCCACTCGGACATGTACCACTGCAGCACTGGGAGTTATAACTGGCATACCCCCTTTACCAATTACCCTGAAAAAGGAGGCCTGCCTGGGGCCACATAGCCTTCAAAACATCACCAACATAAAAAGTGGTGATTTCACCAGGCTTCTTAGGGTTCTCGAACCCCTAATAAACGAGCCCATTCTGTGCGTAACTGACGAACAGGAACCAAAACGTGTTTTCCACAGAAACTTCTCTGTAGTCCTGTATACTAGGAATAATGGAAAAAAATCAATATCTCTGCCCAGTGGATCACAAACATGGTACACTGATGGAGCCAAACTGGATAACGGTAACACCGGGGCTGGTATTTTCGGTTGATAAAGTCATCAACCATTTTCTAAGCAGAGATACACGTCATAGAAATCTGTGCTCGCAGAGAAATGCAAGGCGCACGGATTTACATCTTCTCAGACGGTCAGGCAGCGCTCATAGCGCTGCGTTTCTTTACAATCAATTTCAGACTTGTAGAGAACTGATTCCAGCACCTGAATGCCCTTGCCTCCATAACAAGGCCATATAGGAAACCAGGTGGCAGACCTCCTAGCTAAACGCGGGCCCTGAACCGTTCTATGGACTATCGAAAGATAAAGAAGAGCGAAATCCGCATTACAACAGGTTACCTAACGGGTCACTGCAACCTTAATAAATTAAAACTTTCAGAAATCGACAACTGCAGTTTCTGTGAGATGGAGCAAGAAATATCAGAACATACTCTATGTGAATGCCCCTCGCTAAGCAGACGTCGACTTCCACACCTAGGAGGTGAACGTATTCCCCTTTACAGGATTGGGGAACATATAGACCCTACCAAAGTGTTCTCTTTTATTAGAAGCCTCGGTATAGGGGATCTACCCTAATCCTAAAGGCCGGCATAAAAGATCTAACACCTGGTCGCATCGCAGCAAGGTCATTCTAATAATAATAATAATAATGCACTTGAAGAATTACAAAATAATAATACTGATAATAATTTCCTGTGCACCACCTTCAGTCTATCCATATTCCACAGAGCTTCTAGCTGGCAGACCTTTTGTCACACACTTTTTCGTCGGGTCAGCCATGCACTTCAGGACCTCAATTGGCCACCCCGCACCATCGAAATCGGGTGTTGGTGAGGTTCCTCCGCTAAGGGATTCCAGAAAATAATATATATATCCCACGATGAAGGCAGAGAAAAGAATTCGGGGTCGACATAAACACTGGGCATGGGAGCTTTAGGGCTTCCTTCATCCGTGCAAATAGTGACTAAACTCCTCGGTCACTTGACCCTGACCTTAGTGTATTATCGCGGACAGAGTAAACTAGAATGCATTTTCTGTTGTCTGGGATAATACATCGCCCATTGCCCAGCCGGCGTCCTGGAGTAGGGTTGAAATAGTGAATTTTTGTCAGACCCTATAACCAAGTACTAATGTATACTTTTTTCCTCGAACTAACCGGACATTTTCGGGGCTGTCCAAAGTGGTGCTTTGTACGGTGACCTTAAGGGACTGATATTTCCACCTTGGAGCATCACGTCTTTTTGTTTCGTCACATCTTGTCGTATCTATTTTGGGTTAGGGTAAACTTTTCCGTTTTAGGGTCGGCGAAGAGGTTTATATTATTTATTTATATTTATATTGGATTTTTGTGTCTTGGTTGTATGGCTTACCTATTAACCAATTTAAGATATTGCCTTATATTGTTGTTTGATCAATTTTAATAGTGAGTTAATTTTTCAGGACTAATGACTAATTGATTAAACCTGGTTTACGAGAACGAGACAACTATACATGTAAGCGTCATTTTGTGAAATTGGAGTACGGCAAGCCACAAGTGTAATAAAAAATGTGAAAGTCTTTATAATTTAACTTAATCATTTAACTTTTTATGGTTCTGTACCCTCATTTTTAAACAAACTGATTGAAAGTATAAAGTATAGTATAGTATAGTATACCATAAAAAAATTGAAAAATTGGAACCCTTAGGTGTTTTATAAGTTCACTTTTATACTTTTGATTGTTCTACAAGATAGAGCTAATTCGACAACTAGAGAGAGCTGCACTCACTTTCTAGGTCAATTTTAATATGAATATATTAAAAATTATATAATTAATTTTTTGGCTTAAATATTACACAAGATTAAACCAAAAAACAGACTATTTCTGTAGTAAATACTTTCACCCACATTATTGCACACATGTAGTTTAAAATACCTGTTAACTCAGAATTGACAACGCTACAACAAACACTTGGACAAACTCTTTTATATAATCATTTCCAAAGTTGTAATTTGCTTAAAAAATCAAGCTTTATAAGCGCTTATAAGCCGCGTCTAAGTACGAGCTCTCCGATCAGTATGAACAAAGCCAGTCACGGCTTGTCGCAACCAGATGGGGCTTATCAGTTATTTACTCATCAAATTAATACCGGATTCGGAAACACCCAATGGACACCGGCTCCCTATATATATACACTGGTGGCCTGTAAAATAAGAAGACGGATGTGGTTTTTTCAAGTCTCATACAACTTTTTATATAAGCTTAGAAAAAATCCAGATTATTTCTGGTGTCTAATAAAAATCACTAACATGAGAGTTTTTCATTTCATGTAGGGAAATAAGGTGCGGCTGGACTTCTGCAAAATAGGGCAATGTGGTCGATTCCACCATGGAATGCGGCCGGATGCATGGTAAATAAAGGAGCACGGGCAGCTCCCCCAACGGTGCAGAGCAACCAGTACCGCTATGAAATGCTGTTGGATTTATAGAAAACAACACAGCTATGCTTGGATGTCAAGGCATCTCCGCGGGATTTAACGCTGGCGGATCAGGCTGATATATGGGAAACAGATAGCACGCTCCTCACGCTAGCCTTCATCGTAAGTTGAAGGAAAAACCAAACCAAATAATTTGGCATCGGTAATCCGTTTGGCACTTGCGGTGCAGAATTATTGTACAACTATGTTTTCGTCAAGGTTACAGAAATATTACAACGATTCCGCTCTGCAGAGTGATCTGGTAGGTAAACTGTCGAGCAATCCGAAGCTAGATTGACAGCAGGTGGCGGAAATTTGGCTACATTTAATAAATGCTCTTTGGTGTAGCTATGTGACGTCGTTATCAGCCAAGCTAGAACGATAAGGGCGGCAGACACGTGATGGAGCGCCTTTTAGTCTACGGTAAAGTAGAAGGCGATGATCTCAGAAATTACAAGAATCATCGTGCCCAGAATGTGACGGGGACCATGAACTTGTGAAATGTTAAGGCTTCTTGGGAACCAAGTCTAGACTGTAATAAATAAAGGCAAAACGACTATGCTCTGTGGCTTTTGCATATTTCCCCCAACTGCGCATTGAAGAATACTTGCAATATAGATGAATGGAAGTTGCAGCACAATAAGCTTTTGCACTTTGAGCGCCATGTGATCGAAGACGATATAATAACCAGGGAGTCAACTGTTCTCCTCCATACCAAATCGACCAAAGAGGCATTGTTCCGATATGTACCAGTAATTTTGTATAATAAGTCAATAGCCTTTATCGACGAGGGATTATCCTGCACGCAAATGGAGCGCAAGGTAGGTAATTAAACAGGCTTAAAAGGACCTGAAGAGCAGCTCTGCTTGAAGTGGACCAGTTATGTGACGCAGACCGAGACTAAGTCAAAACTTCGATGCTGGTCGGCCAGATTTAAAATATGTGCTAAAACGAGTGCGCACTATGAGCAAACTGGATCTGCCAAAGCAAAGTATCGATGATCAAATGCTTAATAATCACCGACACCGATTAGTATGGAGATTCGAGAATGTCGGCCTGCCTGATTCATATCCCATGATATCCCATGAAATGATGAAGGAGCCGGCCAGAGCTGAATAATTTTTTTTATTAATACCATGCGGCACTATGAGAATAAGGGTTACATTCAATAACTGAGAAGGACTGAGTTAGCTAAGAATCCACTTTCTTGGTATCTTCCAGTCTTTATAGTGATAAATCCAGACAAAAAAAAAAGACGTTTGGTATGGGACGCTGCAGCGCACACGTTGAACTATGCGTAGACATGTTAGCTTTGGCTTTGAAAGGAAGTGTTAAATAACATAGATAGAAAATCAATTTTTTGCAGAGAGTAGTAAATTTTTTAGCTTTAAAGCTCGGTACTGTGACGAGATAAATTTTTTTAAAGCTGTCAAACTCCATATAAAAAAAACGGAGCAAAAAGAAGAAGAAGAGAAATTTTCTGAAAGCTAGCTTTCAGGGGTACTGTGATGAGATAAATATTGCGAGCGAAACGGGTAAAAACGTTGCCAGATCAGAAAGCAAATCAGCTGTGATTTCGAAGCGAAATAAATGAATTTAATTATTTTGAAAGCTAGATACGGAGAAGAAGAAGAAGAAGAAGGAACAAAAATGTCTAGAATTGAACGGTTTTCTTCTCGTGAGGAAAGAGTAGCTTTAATCAAATCAGTTGAGGCAAAGCCCGTAATATGGGATTAAGCTCACAAGGGGCATTTTAATTCTATATTTGTTAATAGTGCCTGGAAGGCCATTGGCAAAGAGTTGCAAATCTTAAGTTTATGTTCCACCTACGCCAGTAATCAGTTATTGGTCGTCGACGACCGTGGCGCCTCTGGTTATTAGCCTTCAGCTCCTTAGCGGCATAGTACATCAGCACTATTCCCATATCTAAACGGCTTGAATTCATTTTAATATCTGATTTTATTAAGTTTTTTTTACATAAAACAGCTGTGCATAAGTGTCAGTTTGACTCCTTTTACGCGTTTTCCGCCTTTTCTTTAAAATATTTGGTCACACTGGTTTCCGAGCAAAATATATAACAATTCCGCTCGGAACTTTTTGAAAGCCAATTTATCTCGTCACAGTACCGAGCTTAAAGGTATATAACCTTTTAATTTCTAGCCTTAAACTTTATAAAAAATAAAATAAAATTAACCAAATTGCCCGATTTTCAGTTAAAAAAGGTATGCGTACAAAAGCATAGAACGTAGAACTAGATAGGGTCCGACGCCCGCCCTCAATTCGTGACCTTACGTGTTGGCGATATTCTGAGATTGAGGATTGGCGCTGGGTTCATTCGAAACAATCTAATCTTCACGCAGCTGGAGTGCCTTGAATGCAAGGTCGAACCGAAGCTATTGAAAACGTGGAAATGTACGTGAATCTTCCGATCATCCTTCCTGTGCTGGCAAATGAGACTGAGCGCACGTATAGTTCGAAGGTGGAATGCAAATATAAAAAAATGTCGTTTGCCTTCATTCTGCCCGGATCGTCTCACATGGGCAAAGCCTGGGAACGTATTGGGCGTTCTACAGTCAATCTTGAGAGAAATTTTAGCGAATGCTGGTCTGTGAGAAGAAATATTACGAGCGGCTCTGGCTGATGCCGAATGTATTTTAAACTCAAGGCCTTTGACGTACATTCTGTTGGAATCTAAAAACATCGAAACTCTGACGCCGAACCACTTCTTAGTCGGTACTTATTATGGATTACAGGTCTGCATAAATGCACTCAACATTTCCGATATTTGAGTACAACAAGCCTGAGTCTCAATTCGGCATGCCGAAACGGTTTCAAATAAGTGAATTGCGCATTGGTGAGTGTTGTTTTCCTTGTAAGCGGAATGAGTGGGATTGAACGATTTGAACGAAATGGATAGAATGAGTGAGTGAAGACAAAATGTTTCAAGAACTCGAAAATTTACTGATAAGAATGCAGAGCTTGGACGTAAGCGTAAGTACTTTAGTAATTGCGTATGTACAACATAATATATGTAAATACATAATAAAAAACCAACACGCAATAATTTTGATGTCACCAATGCGTTGCACAACTAACCGAGTACTCGGTCGCAAAACTCATTCGTCTATTGCTTCGGCTTTCGGATATGGTAAATTTTTTACTCATGCCTTTACCACATTTGCCAAATCCGTTTTACTCAATGTCTCACTCAGTCAAACTGAACTTTGAGTGAGAGTACCAAATGCTGCTTTGACTGTATTCGTGCAGACCTCTATTGTGGATTACGAGAGCATGGCACATGGAGATCGATGGATCGATGGCCAATTAGCGAATCGATTCTGGCAAAGATGGATTCGTGAGTACATACCCAAAGATCACAAGACGAACGAAATGGTTCCAGCGGAACTCAAATTATTGGATGTGGACGATATTGTGAGTGTCGTGGCAGATACAAAGGAGCGGAACTCCTTGCCGAAAGGAGTCGTTATGAATGTTTACTGTGGAAAAGTTTGGCAAGTACGGAGCGTTGTAGTACGGTGCGCTGTAGTATGTACAACTGAAGGATTGGCTAAATTGGACATCGTCAGGAATGGTAATACTCAGCGTAGCCACGCCAAAGAATTACGAGATGGACAATGTTACAAGGCTGGCGAAGGATGCGTATCCACAAGCTAGTTGCATATGTTGAATTTTGCATAATTTCAGTTATGTTTTTATTTGGATTTGATTAAATTGCAGTTAAAAAAGTGAAAAAGTTGTTATAATTTAATTTAACCGATTTAATAAAGATTCCGGACTATCTGTAAAATAAGGGCTATTGAATTATCGCTCAAAAAAATCGAGTCCGAAAATTATTTTAGTTTTTGGCTGAACAATACTGTCGACTTACCTTTCGCTACGGTTATGAGACTCCTTACATTTACTATTAGTAACTCGTTCTTCACGATGATCATCTGAAAAAAAAAATAATATTACTGGATGGCAGTACTTTTAAAAAACCCCTTTTAAAAAGGTATATATATAAATAAATTAACAACCCATTACCAAATTTTTCAAATTTGACCTAAAAATGGATCAAGTGGTGTAGATTTTTTTGTTTTTATACCTTTGCATCACATTATAATTTTAGTCAGAAGACATTTCCGACCTTATTCGATCTATAAATGTCAAATAATAATTGGAATATTTGTACGATAGCGTTTATAAGTGATCCACAATGATTTGATATCGTCAGTGTGGTCTGCTACCTCTGCAATATTTATAAAACGTTGGCCGTATCTTCTGTTACCCCAGGCTCACCAAGGCTCCACCAGCATCCTATTTTGAAAATCGTTTTTCAGAGGCTTTTTTAGCCTTGGGTTTGAGACCTCAGTCAATGCAATCGTTTATGGCGAAATGGATCACCGTTATAAGAGACACAAAAAACAAAAAGTTTCTGAAACAATTACATGTATGTTCTTAAATCATTATTATTATTTTTTCATTCATAATTATTATAATTTTTTTATATATGTACTTCGATTTTATATATTTTTATATATGAGTAAAATAAGTTACTACCAAAAAATGTAGCTAAAAAAAATTGTGTATTCTTATATATATTTTTTTTTTATTTAGTTTTCAAAAACAAGATACATTTTTATTACCAACTTTTATTTTTGAATTGAGTTTTAACACCTAGTTATTATTGAAAAAAGTTGTAAAATAATTATTATTTTACATTTTTAAATAAAAGTTGGGTATTAACTGTTGATTATACTCAAATTATTATTAAAAAAATAATAATAATATTAATTATGTGTCAATTTATATTTAGAAAAATTCAAAATAAAAATTTCAATGCAATAACTTTTGAACGAAGCGAAATATCTTTACGATTGGCATATCTAATTAATCTCCACTTCAATACCTTTCGTCTGATATGTATATTGTGCTTAAATATTATATGTTATTTGTAATTATTATTTTAAAAATTGTATATAAAAATTGAATATAATAACACAGTGTAACAGTGATTCTGAACTTTTGGAGTGACCTGGTACAGATTGTTTATCTGGTCGAATATAACACAAAACTACGTTTGAAATTTTTCTAACACCCTCAAAATCTTAAGTTATTGTTAAAAAAAACATTTTTCGGTACTTTTTCGTTTTGAAAAATTCATATTAAAAAAGTTTTTGACCAATTTGAAAAACTCTTGGCGCTTTTTATAGCTTTTTGGAGTAGCTTACAGGTAAGAAATAACTTATTGTTTGTTTCAAATGAGAAATACAATTTTGCTTTCAAATATGAAGTTTTTTTCCGCGTTTTTTCGAGTTTGACGCCATTTTTTTTTAACAAATCACCACTATTCCTCAATGATGCACACCAATTTTTTTTGTCTAGTCAATTACGAATAAAACAAGACAAATTTCATGAAAAAATAATGAAAACTGATGATGAAAAAATAATGAAAACTGATGATGTTATGACGATTTTTACCATTAAAAAAATTCACAGTGGCACAAAATTGACAAAAAAGAATGAACTTTTAAAGTGACCTAGTAGAGATTCTTTACCTGTTGAATATAACACAAAACCGTGTTTGAAATTTTTCTAACACCCTCAAAATCAAATTATTGTTAGGTACATTTTCACTTTGAAGATTGCACTCCGAAAAGTTTTTGACCAATTTGAAAAACTCTTGGCGCTTTGTATAGCTTTTAGGAGGAAAAAAAATGGTTTTCAATAAAATAAACAATAGCAAAATAAAAATTAAAAAACAAAAATATATTAATTTAGAAATGTTTTGTTAATCATTAAAAAAAAAATTTGATAATTTTGACATTTAAAGAAACCCCAAGCAAAAATACATAAAGTTTAGTGATCATTTAGGCTCCGGCTTTTTTTGTGTCGCTGAGTGTACAGCTGACATAGAAAATATTTTTTATTATTAATTTGTAAATCATGTAGCTGCTAAAGAAACGATCGTTTACTGTAGGTGGACATTTAATTTAATCAAATTGAAACAATTCTAACAAGCCATTTGTATGCTCAAAGGGTATACAAACTTTGGCGCGCCTAAGTTAGCATCCTATTTATGCATTTAGGTCGATTGGAAATTTTAACGTAAAAAATTGTTTTACTACTTTTAACACAAAATAGAAAATAGTAAGTGATTACTATTAAAAATAAAATTGTTGAGTCAGGTCATCCTGGTTTTGCCCATGCGGTCGGACGTGTTTTTCTGGACACTCTTGGTTAACAGTTTCGTAGCGAACAATTTTGAGGTTGTTAAGGGACCCTTCTAGTGTAGCGGATTGAAAAAATCGATTTTTTTTTTTGCATATTTCTCATCCTGATGATATTAGAAATACGCCTACGAAATATTATAGCTGTATATGCCCTCGTTCGGAAGTTATAGAGGGTCAAATATGGCCGCGCGCGGTCATTTAGCTTAAATGCTCAGTCTTTAAATGCTTCTCCTGAAAAGTCGTGTTTTTGGGGGTGGGGTATGCTGTTTCAGAAAAACGGTTGGGCCATTTGGGGCAAAATTTGTTTTCCCTTGTTAAGGATACATGTCGCTATAACACGACGAAGGTTTTTTCAAAAATCTTTATTTAAACAATAGTTACAGTCATTCTTAGCAGAAAAAAATGAGTAAAAAAAAAATTTTTTTTTCAAAAGTTCACAATTTTCAGAATTTTTGAGATTTTTGTAAAAGCCTTCGTCGCGCAATAGAGAACTTCATTACCAATAATAGTTAATTTCGTTTTCGTGTTTCAGATTGGCCAAACTTTCAGAAGTGGTGTCACCGTGCACCAACCTATTTTTTGACAAGTGCAAATTCACGAGCACATAGGGGGATTATCGAAAAGCTTTGAAATTAAAACGATATTTTTTTGTAAAGTTCAGAACTTAATGAAAAAAATAAAAAAAAACGCATTAAAATATCTTAAATAGTTTTTTTGTAATCCACTTTCGAAAATTGGGCTCGAAAACCGGCCGCTACACTAGAAGGGTCCCTTAATCAGCGAAAACTTTTATTTGGAGTGGGATTGTTTTTGTGCAAGGTTTAAGTGTTCTCACGTGGATCAATACAAAATGGCCATGTCTTAAATGTTATGAAAATATGTGGAAAATTGGCAAAGATTTTTTTCCTAAAAAATATGTTCAATCGTTCCTATGGCAGTTAGTATATAGTCTAGTATAGCTGATAGAGTGGCCCGATCCGGCCCGTTCCGACTATATAGTAATGTGAGCATGTAGAAGACTATATGCAAAGTTTCATTCAGATAGTTTCAAAACTGAGGGACTAGTTTCCGTAGAAACGGACAGACGGTCATGGTTAGATCGAGTCGGCTGTTGATGCTGATATACACTTTATAGGGTCGGAAATATCTTCTGACTTTAATTATTACGGTATTGTCTGTCAAGGGTATAACAAGCGAAAAACAAATCAAAATCAATCTGGAGCAAGATTCTGCGGTCTTAATCCCCAAAAATACATACACATCATCCCTTTTTATCTTGTACCTTGATGCACTAAGGTCAGTACATTCAAGTGGCCCGTATGACACCAAGCACGTGTTTCTTCGGGTTAGGTGTTAGTACGCGCTGCCAGTTTGTTTGCTTGCATGCGTTCTAAGGGTGTTAGTATTAATGTTTTTAGTTTAGGACGGCTATCTACGTTTAAAATTATTGTGTACAAATTGTTAAAACCGACTTAGTGCTGTGGACCCCGTAGTGAGGGCTCCAAATGTAAGATCCATATCAGAGAGCTGCAACGAGTATGACCGAGTATGATCGAACAATCTTGCTGAAAATTCAATGAAATCAACTCAAGTCATCTGATTCGGCATCTTTGATCGAATCACGAACTTGTTGCGTCAAATGGTTTGGTTTGATTTGAATCGCCTAGTCTGCGGCAAATCAGAATCGAGTAAACGGTACCGGCTGCTTTGCGACGATTCGTTGAATCGAACATGTTGCATTTTTCGGGTATGCTACGAGTAAGGCTGTATTCTACTCGAGTAATGTTGAAGTGAATCGATTCGTCCGAGTCATACTCGAGTAAAAATGTATGGTTTTGTGTGTGAAGCGTTGTTCAAAGAAATTAATGGACAAACACAATGCACAATGTATGTATGTAAGAAATTTTATTCTGTTTAATAGTATGATAACACAAAAATAAATTAAACATATTTTCATTATATGTATTTTCATTATATGTAATATGAAATAGTATGATAACACCAAAATAAGAAGATAATATATATTTTCATTATATGTATTATAAAGATAATATGAAATAGATATTTTCATGACATTTCCCCATTAATATTTTTATAAATTGCAACAAGTTTTAACAACATGCATGAACTCGAGTAAATCACTGTTCGGATATGATTTCATACCCGAACACTGTCCAACATTTGAATCAAGCATGTTTGATTCATTTTCAACTATTGCTTGCGAAACGAACGTTCGCAAGCACATCATGTATGAACTGTTTACTCGTGATTCAAACATGTTCGTCGACTCTGAGTTGGAAGAAAACGATTCGATTCATGTACATGAATCAAATTGAGCAAATCAGCTAGAGTATGATTCAATACTCGAGTATGAACAAAAATGTTTGAATCGTTGCAGTTCTCTGATCCATATTCTATGATAGTACGAACTAAAGAAATATGTATACAGAAAATTTGTAACGTAAGGGTGATCGAATTCTTTCGACCAACGTTTAATGAATCTAAGCACACCTCTGGCTTTATTTACCATGCACGAAATATTATCAATAAAGTTAAGTTTAGGATCCAGGCGGACACCCAAATCATCAAATAAAGCCATTCCTTTCAAAAACAAGCAGTTTAGCGTGTAGGTCGCTAGCTTGGGAGCAACACGAGAGAATGTCGTAAGCTTGCATTTAGAGCCGTTATAGTTTAGTAAGTTTACGCTGCATTTTTACATAAGTACTCGGAAATTAGTCAGAACTTTGTACAGGTCGTTAATAAATAATGTAAACAACAAGGGACCTTAATAGCTCCCTTGCGGGATGCCTGAAGTAACCTTGAGAACATTCGAAAAGGTGTTTTTGTAGAGGATTTCTTGCGCGCTGCCATTCAGATAACTTGAGATCCAAATAAGATCAAACCGGAAACCAAATTAGATCGAGAATGGTTAACAGAGTCAAATGCTTTACTGAAATCAGTATAGATAACGTCTGTCTAAACGTTTTTATGGAAGCCCTTTATTATGACCCTTTATTAGTCTAACAGCTAAAACCTTTATCCCCTTGGCAATAAATCACTGTAGGAGTTTGAGTTACATGAACCGCCTCTTTGACTGTATTGAGGGCATTGAGAGCCTCTTTTAACTTAAAACTGTATTGCTATTAGACTTAGCTCGCAAAATTGCATAAACCGTAAAACTAAACTTATAAAATAAAAGGAGAAAGAAAAAATGAGGAAGAGCAGAGTTTTTCATTTTATATTTAAAGACTGCGATCGATTTTATGCAAAAATCATGAAAATAGGTTGGTCAAAAAAATAAGTACAGGCATTGTTCTAAGCCTAGAACTTGGAAAGTTTTGAATAATTTTCAATTTTTTCTTCTTAGTAGTAATGGGAAGACTTAAAATGTCGAATAGAAACCAGCAAAATTCAAAATGCTTAAGATTTGTGAAAATTTCTTGAAGAAACTGGGTTTGAGGTTCAAATACTGAGTTGCCATGAACCTTTTGCTAGTATGCCACAACGAATAGCAAAAGTTGAACAAAATAAGGGTAGTTATACCGGATACTAGTATTAGTTTACTACTAAGAAGAAAAAAGTGAAAATTATTCAAACCTCAAAAAAGGGTTCTAGGCTTAGAAGAATGCCTGTACTTATTTTTTTGACCAACCCATTTTCATAATTTTTGCATAAAATCGATCGCAGTCTTTAAATATATAATGAAAAACTCACTTGTTAGTTATTTTTAGTATCTGGGGTATGATCGAAAACTAATAATAAAAGGGTTTTTTTTTCCTAAGAGTTATTAATAAAGTTATATAAGACTTTAAACAAACCACATTCTCATGTTGTTATTTTTTTGGCCAGTAGTGTAGCACTTAGTATGAAATAACTCCCTAATGAAATAAGTCCCCAAACAAAAAATGAAATAATGGCCTAAAAATTTTTATGGAATACACAAACAAATTTTTGTTATGATTAGATAGAATTTGAAAACATATTTCATTTTTTTTAAAGCTCGGTATCCAGTTCATAAATTTGTTACGCAGCGGAAAAATGTTTATTCTTTTGAAGTGTGACCGCTCCTTACACTTATTGTTAGGCAATTTTTGAGCACCTTTATGCGGTTATACTATATTAACACCCGGCAATATTTGAAACAATAGACACTTTTCATCTTTTTATGATATACATAGTTGTCCCTTAGCTATTAACATGCACTCCGGCGGTTGCGCCTGTCTTGGACAGCTCCCAGTGGAAGAATCTCGGGTGATTGGATATGGGTTCCGTGTCCCATCCAGGAAGAAACGCCAGTTGCACCAGTGGCCATTCCAATGGAGAAGCTGCTGTAGCAGTGCATAACAATATGCAAATGAGGACAATTTTGCCTTCGATTGTCCTCTGCATTCTTATTTTTATTTTTACTTTTTTGTCCCATGTCTCTTTAATGCAAATTATTGTAATTCCCAAAGTATGGTATTTGCCTTCATCAAATTATTTAAGACTGTATTTGCTCTTTTAACTCCTAGATTCGACTTTTCTACGCATTATTGTTCGTGCCGGGATCCATACATTGAAATATGTGAAGGGCAGAGCAAGAGGCAAACATCAGGGACAGTTTTATTAAGATTATTATTATAGAAATACTAAAAGTGCGCCTTGCACCTTTCTAGTATTCTCGAATCTGAACTGGTTACCGCGATCCGAAACAGACCTCGGGGACAAGCTGTTCCAAACTATTTGCCTCTCGCTCTCTCCCTCACTGCTTTGGAACAGTTTTCTTCTGTCTGGGATACCGTGTTTAACAAAATATGAAATAAGTAAAAAAAAAAAAAAAATGAAATGAGTCCCCAAACAAGAAAGCACGCTAACTTCGGCATGCCGAAGTTTAAATACCCTTGCAGTAAGAAGAAGAAAAATGTCGACTGCCTCGGGTACTGACATAAATAAATGGTGCTAGCCAAACAGCTGTGATTTTGCTTTTAAAATAAATTAATTCCTATGGCAGCTATATGATATAGTTGTCCGATTTTGATAAAATTAAAACGGAAACTTTGGAATAATACAAAAAGGCCACATCTAATTTTTGCCAACAAGTTAAGAATTGGCTAAGTTATAATTTTTTTCATTAAAATTTACAGATCGTTCCTATGGCACCTAAATGATTCAGTCGTCCGATCCGGCCCATTCCAATTTATATAGTAGTGAGAGCATATAAAAGACTATCTGCAAAGTTTCATTTAGATATCTTTAAAACTGGAGAGCTAGTTTGCGTAGAAACGGACAGACAGACATGGCTAGACCGACTAGGCTGTTGATGCTGACCAAGAATATATTTATACTTTATTAGGTAGGAAATATCTCCTTCATCGCGATGCACCCTTCTGAATAAAATTATAATAATCTGCGTATAAACACAGAAATGAAAATGTTCTGTTTATAAATTTCTCGATGCTATTTAAGCTATATATAGAGATATAGTAGTCTTCCAAAATTAAAATATTTGCGTTCAACAACAAACATGAAATAATTAAACGCTGACCGCCACTTTTGTACTTAATGTTACCACCATTTAATGGAACTAATCATAGAAGTAGTGAAATAATTACCATTAGTTATATAGGTTAACCCTTCCTCCCTGCTAACTTGATTTCGACGCCAGCTGACTGATGCATTTAAACTTTCGTTATCATTTTTATCCATTTCGATTTCTGTAACTTTTTCACATAGCTCATCTTCTAAACTGCTTTTATCCTGTTTTCGAGCGAGAGCTAAACGTTCTTCAATTTCAAATTCTCTTGCCGCTGTATCTACCGGTTTAGCGGATCCAAACACATTCAATAATAAATGTCCACTTTGTTTACATACTTTTGTGTGCTCAACAGATTTTTCAAGTTCGTTTTTTTTAACATCTGGTAGTGGCAAGGTTCGTGGTTTTAAATTTAATTTTGGTCGTTCTTCTTCGAATTTTGAATTGTCTTCTCGTGAATATCTTTCTATATTTATTCCACGATTCTCACGATATTTTTCAGATAGTAGGTCTTCTCTTCGGGTTGGAGAGGAATCAATTGATTGTGGTCTCGCACTTGTGCGCCAAGAGCCTGGTGTGTTAGCTTCATCTTTTTCCGGTAAAACCTTTCTTTCTCTATTAAAGCTTCTTTCATAATTAGAATAGCCAAAACTACTTCCATTATTTTGACTATCTCGCCTCCAATTTCCAGAGTCTCTGTTTTCCCCACTGTTTCCGAAGCCATCAAATCGTCGATTGCTTTTTTGCCGATTTTGCTGATCGTTTTCATTAGATAGTTCAATGCGAATGCGACGGCCTTTAATAGCTGGATCTGGTAAGCTAAGAACATAAATTAAATCATCTCTGTTGTCCAGCTCAACGTAGCCAAATCCTCTTGATCTACCGTTTTCACCATCTTCACGTGGTAGTCTCAAGGAAATCAAATTAATACTTCCAAAAAATTCATACAAGTCATCTTCATTTGCATCGAAAGGCAAATTATTAATATACGCAATAAACGGGGGCTTATGGGGAATGGAGTTGTCATCAAATATCCGATTTGCCCGAGGCGCTGTAGGGAGTTGATAAACCAATGGCAATGTATTACTACCGTCATCGCTGTCATCGCCATCAAAATTTCGTAATTTTTTTGAGACTTGTGTAGTTCCAACAGGTGTGTCGGCATTCGACAGGAAGGATTGTAAAGATATAACTGTTCCTTTGTTCTTTTTCCCCTTTTTGCCTGGAAAAGATGTAGTTTTATGTACATATTACAATTAGTGTTGTACATACACATTACGATATGTACAAGTTGTACAAGTTGTACATTCATATCGTAATGTGTATATAGGATAAACTTTTGAACGCGATAAATTTTTATTCACCCGATTTTATTTCAGAAAGATTATTATTTGTACATTCTATGTACCATCACATGAACATTTAAGATATTTCTTAGAATGGTTCACGTCAAAAACGTACATATGTACATATGATTGTTACGTGTCACAACTAAACCACGCGGGTAGCTGAATATACTATATACTTTAAATACATTCGATGGTTAAATATGATATATTTAAAGTATGTTAAAAACGAAATTAAGTATACTAAGAGTATGCCTAACCTGCAGAAGCCATTTTGAGAAAGATTTCCAAACTTAAATTTTGAGTTTTACAAATGCTATGACTTGAAAAGTCAATTTCCTTTTATCGTTATCGAATTGTACATTTGAGTGACATTAAACCCTAATAGTGTGTTTACACCAACCTATCGATATTAGAGTTCATGCAATAACAATAGACGTTAGTTTACACTGCCTTAACTTGACTTTTAACTTATATTTAAACATAAAAATATTTACAAAAATGAAATAGAAATATTGCGGAAATTTCGACTGCAACTTTCAAGACGCAGTAAAACCTTGAACCTTTTCGCAGCGTATGGTTCAACGGCTTCGAAATTTCGCAAGCTTGAAACTTCCTTCTACACAAGAGAAAGTCTTTTATGCGTATCCAGAACAATTTTGTGCCTCATTTTAACGGAGTTCTGCTGTTAGGTTACCAAAATACTTGGAGCCAAGTACCCACCTGATTAAATATTACATAATTTTAACACATTGGCTTTCAACAAGGCACATTCTTTGTAAGCCCATATTTGCTCGAATCCCCTCAACTGACAGGGATAAGTGGAGGATTATCAGAAAAGGCTGCCACCTAAAAAAACCAACCAAGAAAGTTGAATGGGAAATACAAACGAAAGTGCTGGGCACGTTGGAATGCTTTAGGCCTACATTTTCAAGCTGGGAAACTCTTTAAAAAAAGCTTGATTTGTATATTAATTCTAAAATGTTATTATTTAATTTCATTTATATTTCTTTTTAGATGTGGAAGTTCTTTCGAAAGCACGGTATTCAGACAGAAGAAAACTGTTCCAAAGCAGTGAGAGAGAGCGAGAGGCAAATAGTTTGG
>VNJU01010549.1:0-15612 GCA_008042675.1 Drosophila seguyi | reverse complement strand
CCTTTAATTTCGGCGGCTCGCAGAAATCGCGGCTGCTTACGAATCGTTGAGCACTACGTACTGCCTGCGTGCTTGCGCTGTTTTTGGTGGACGGCGGAGTTGAGATGGAAACCGGCGCAGAGCGGCAGAATAGTAAGCTGTGGCAGCAGGATGAGGATCACGGTCGCCATGTAAAAATTATTGGTATTCTTTTTTTTATTTTGCGGAGCAGGGAAGGTCCCGCTCCGACTGATGTGTTTATTCAAATTGAATTCATTAACGTTAACATATTTTATTCTTACCAAATAAGCCGCAGCTGCGCCGACAGCGAAGCCGGCAGCAGAGCGGACAGTTCTTATATATATATATGTATATAAATCAGCGACGGCAAAGGGTCGCTGAGGTAGGGAAGAGGTATCATGTTCACGTAGTGACAGTGTGGTCGCGCATGTAAGATATGCGGACTCAGCACTTAGCAGGCCCAATGCTAGGGTCTTTGACTTATTGAATAAGTGCATTTATATATTTCATATTTATGCATACCACTAAGTACAGTGTTCACTATGTGAACATGCTACAAAACAGATCCTGTTTTGAAAATGTTTCGTTTAGAGAAACAGTACGTGTCAAAAACCCCTGAATATCTATTTCTCCTTTTTCAAACATTTCCATGCAATTCATAATTTTTGGAGCACGGTCCTGAAGAATAAAAAATTAATGTTATAATATTTTTGTTTAAAATGTAATTTTTTTCTGTATTTACTTACTCGAACTTGCTTTGGTTGCGTCTGATTGCCTTTTCCGCCGTTTTGAAAAAGCAGAGCGAACTCCCGATTTTTTTCATATTCGGCGTCTATGACACATTGAACAAATTTGAAAAAGTGCCCTTTTGCTCGTATTTTGTTGCCAAAATTCAAATTGTATGCTTCGACAGAGCCTGTGGTCCGCGTCGAACGTTTAAAAACAGAAATATTTTTAGGTCCTTCCTACAAAAAAGATAAGGACATGATAAATGATTAATATATAACGAAAAATTAATACAACAATCATTTTATTAACATGTATTTTAAAGTACCTTTAAAAGCACTGTTTTTTTTTTTTAAAAGGGCGAAAAGTTTTCCAGGCTTAGAGCAGCTGCTTGTGTCTCGAGAAGATTAAATGCTTCGACAATTTTAGTAACCGGTAATAGAGGCAAGTACAAGAATTTCATAAATAGAACATAAGCCGGTTTATTGCATTTAATCATTTTTTCTAGGCCATATGTTTTTCTTGCATTTCTTTTGCATGCTTGTGTAAAATTAAACCAGCAAGCGTAAAAATTCATGGAAGGATACAAGTTTTTTAAGGAGTTCAGCATCGCTGTTTCGTAATCGGTAATAAATGATGCTCCTTTTATGTAACAAATATTTGAGTCTACATAGGTGAATAAATGCTGATAACAGAGCTCCGTTTTGCGCGTCATTAAAACAAATAAGAATGGCGTGATCCACATAATAATAAAAACAAATTAATTTTAACATTAAATTATACTAAAGTAAAACACATAGCTTCTGCATATGCTTTATGTAAATAATAAGTAGTTGCTTAAAATCTCCAAAAGGGCATACTTTGAATGTAGCTCCTCAATATTTGCTTGCATCAATGTAATGACCTTGTCCGACGCAAATATGCAATATGCAAATGAGCTTGACGCGTAAAGTTTAAAAAAAAACATTTGGAGAACTTCCCTTGGTCATCCCAAAACAACTCATGAAGTTTTCATCTTGAAAAGCTTCGAGTACGTCCTCTGCGGAAGTTGGAGATTTGGGTAGAAAAGGTTGCCTCTTTCTTTGCAGAGTGCGTTTGACATTGTCGTATTTGACTTCGATCTCCGCTTGTCCTTCAGTTTTTCTATTTAGAGAACAAAAAAAAAAGTATTTGTATTATGTATGCACCTGTGTATTTGTGTTTTGTATACTTTTGAAAAGTATTTACACTCTCAACAAATAAAAAAATATATATATATATATATATATGTACATGAACGTACGACTTTTTTTTGGCAAAGGCCCGAGCCCACCTCTAGTATGTATGTATTTACTCAAGCGCTAACGGTTCATGTACAGCACTAACGATTTTTCGAACAACACAGAGTTTACTTACTCAGCCAAAACATCATTAAATATTTTTTTGGTGTCATTATTGGATCTATTTTGACACTTTTGTTTCACTTCAGACAGCACTTCAATTTTCTTCATTTCCTGGCCCTGCGGACCATTAAAATGCTGCACTTGCTCCGTCTTTGAATACACGCGAGACTTATCCGCACTTAGAGAGACCCGAGCTTTGCAGTCCTTTATACGACACACGTACGCGATGTCACCTTCTTTTAATTGTTTATTTTTAACATATATTTGATTGTCATCTGGCGTATATAATAATGTGGAGCACCTGACTCGGCTTCCCTCCCTAAATTCAAATTTAATCTCCATTTCTTGTTGTCTTTTTCTTTAAAAAGTGACCGAACACTGTGCCAAACCGAAATCAAATGGCTGCAGCAGCAAAGTAAAGAAGATCAGTGGCGCCAAGTCATACTGACGTTTACACAGAACAAAAAATGTACAACTTTAAGTATTTGTTAATAATAATCTTATTTTTATACCCACAACAGAATGCAGCCTAAATAACATTTTAACAGTACATACTGACCAAACAAACAATTTGTATAAAATAATAATATATAGTAATTTAATAATAATTAAATGTAATTTAAATGTACTTTTTTCAAATTTTTTAACGTGTATGAGAAGAGAGAGATACATGTAATTACATAGAAAAGCGTACTTTTGGCGCGTGTTTTTTTTTTTGCAAATGCCCATATAGGTACATATGTACATATATGTACTATATACGAAAATATCATAACTCCGCTAGAAGATATATCATTTTGAGTTCGGAGGAGGTATGTAGTTTTAGAAAAGCCATATCACCGCGCGGAGCTATGTCGTTTTGAAAACGTCATATCTCCGCGCGGAGCTATGTCGTTTTTATTTCGTAGCTCCGTCACAAAATAAGCGACATAGCTCCTACATGAAAATGTACTGGGGGGGGGGGGGGGGGGGGGGTTGNNGGGGGGGGGGGGGGGGGGGGGAGATATTGCGTAGGAGATATGTATGTCGCTATGCCGAGAAAAGACATGAGTGTGACATTATTTTAAACAAAAATCTAAAACAAAACTTGATTTGGCCAACACGTTAGGGCGCCATAATAATTTTATTGATCTTTAATAATCATTTATGTAACGATCAGGTTAGGTGGTGTTTTGAAGAGGCAGGCGGACGCGAATTTTGCACGGCTCTGCTCGTCGGCTAAGGAGGTGGAGGTCTTTCCTGCTCTTCAACTTTGCCTTTTACGAACAATATCTCTATTAATATTTGCGTGCAAATCAAATCGCACTCACGGACAAGAAGGGGCACTCTCTCATTGACACAAAACACACGCTTACCGTCCTCTGATATTATTAAGGACACAGTTCGTATCCCTGCCTATGGTCATCCGGGCCAAGAAATTTCAACATTATGGAAGACCACTAGAAGCAGCTACGGGAACAACATGCTGGTGGGAGGCAAACAGATTTACGATTTTAGAACAATATAAAATTATTTATTAATACTAAAGATCTCTTCCTAACTCTACTGCTTCATAAGAATTAGCAAGCTAAACAAGCTAGAAAAGTATAAAATTGAGATAAACTGAACTTACTATTAGGACCTAATTATAACTAATTTATTGGATATTGAGATATTTGCTTTGACCCAAAGTTTAAAACAACAATATAAAATAATGAAACTAATTAATTTAAAAGAGAGAAAAGAGTTCATCACTTAAGAGAGTCGGAGCATATTTGAAAACTTATTGACTTGGGTGGTATTCCCGCTCTTAAATTTCAATACAAGATGTTTGCTTTTGTTGTTTCACTCTCGCTGCAGCGGATTAGGCTCGGAGTAAAGTTTTCATGGCGTAATTATTTACCTAAATTTTTTTTTTATCGCAATTCCCATTAATTTAATTTATTTTTTTTTTGCTAATTAAAATGTAACCATAGTTTCAACTCACAGATTTTTCTTTCCATCGATGAAAGCGCTTTCCTCAGATGCTAGCTGTGGAACAGAAGAGAAAATAGAAGGGAATGCACCGGCGGCACAAACAAGAATCCAAGCAACACCCACTAAACAAAATCAATATATGCACAAGAACAGTACATATTTTTTTAATTTAAATTTAAACAAACAAGAAACAAGGCACAATTGAACTCCTCCAAAAAAATAGTTCTCCTTTCGCCATCTTGGCTTCTAAACTCTTGTTTTTCTGGTCAACCTTTTCCCATTAAATATAAACTAAAATAAATAATAATAACGCAAAAATCTCATCCTTCAATCCATGCGATCTTCTTCCGAAATGGATCGCACTGGCTGCTTCCGCTTAGCAGACGCGCTCTCTTAACCCCTGCTTGGTTAATATTTTATTTTTTTTGTAAACACGGGAGTGAGAGCGGGATCAACAGAAGAAACCAACCGAAAATGGAAAGCTATGCTGGTGCGTGGACTTTGCCCCTTCTCACTTTCTTCCCTTCAGCTAGACCGCTACTTCTTTTAGATCTTTGCTGATGCTAATAAAAAAACTTTAACCGTTATCTGGGTTCTGAAGCGGCTTGACACTGGGAATACCGCTGAGGCCGCTGCTGAGGCGACTGTGGCCGCTGAAGTCGTCAAGACAGCTGCATCCGCCGCTATCGCTGCCAACGCAGCTGCTGAGGCTGAAGTTGTTAGAGGCTAGACCTCTCCAAGCTGGGATTAACTGACTCTGCTGGGGCCGTTGAATCTTTCTCCTCTCCGTTTTGGGCTTTTATAAAGCTCCAAGCCTAAAGGCACACTTTCCCATTTAAAAATTCACTTTTTACCATCTCGTTTCAACTCAGCTTACCCTTGGGGACTCAGCGGTTTTCAACTTTTTAACTTTTCGTTCCTAACTACTTCTCAACCGAAAATCGAACTACTCTGCCGACTGCCAAGATCGCTTTTGAAAGAAGTGACGCCCCGAAACGAGCGGGAACCGTCTCTGCCTTCCTCAGTATTTATAGTATTTTTAGATGTGGAGGGTTGTTGTAGTTGAGGGTATGTATTTCTTCTAAAGCGTGCTGTTTGATGATTTTTGCTTATATTGGAATTTTGTGGGGAAGGAGTTTTGTGAATAATTGGTTGTGTGTTCATGTATGGGTTGAATGCAAAAAAATTAGGTACGTGCCACATAGGTTGGTATTTTGGCATCTGCTGTGTATATGTGGGACTAAATGGTTGCATGTATTGATTAAAATTAGGTTGAAATGGCTGAAATATTGTGGGTAGATTGGTCGATTTTAAGTTTGGGTATTATTATTATTATTAAATTTGTGTGTTTTAGAATTCTGATTAGGGTTGGAGTTTCTATTACGGTTTTCCGGATTTTTATTCAATTCAAAATTAATATGTTCCTCATAAATTTCTACATTTTGAGCAATAGTAATTAAAGATCTTAAGTCTGTAATATTATGATGTGCCAAAATAGTAAATAATTGTATTGGTAGTTTTCAGATCAGTATTTTAATGTAATCTTTAATAGCCTGAACATAATCGGAAAATCCGGTTCTTCGCAGAATGATCTTAGAGTTCCTTTGTAAGGTGCCTCCCTAAAGCTTAAATTCGGCGATGTTTCTAGATTTGAGGGTGGTCTTCGATGTTCCAGAGTCTCCGAGATCATGTTACATGTCCGTCGAAGTTCCTTTCAATGGCTCCAAGTAAAATCCTCTGCTGTCGCAAATCATTTGTTTGGTAGCGTGAAATTAGGTAGTCCACTTTGCTGACGAAGGTGTAAAGGATTTCTGGATCACCCTTGAATGACATGATGTCTTTAACCTGCCGACGGGCTTCGGCAAGGTTGCTGTCGCTTAGCGCCACAATTTGGCGTGCGGCAATAATTGGTTGCGACATTGTTATTGTACATTTTAATTTTGTTGTTTTTGTACAAAAGAAAAGTCTTATTATTTTATAATATTATTTATTTATTTTTTTGTGTTTTATTAAAGTATACAAGTTTGTTTAAATTAACTTTTTAGAATTTTAAATGTTGGTTGTAACTTTTAGTTGCCTTTGGACCCAATGTTTTGGTTATGTTTTTGGACCACTTCCAAATTGTTTTGTTGGACAACCGATTAGGAATTGTAATCCAAGTTAAAGGGATTTCGCGTTTTTACGTTAGAAATTATTTACGAGAACTGGATTATAAAATTTAATATATTTTCCCCTCGAGGTTCTTTTGTTTAATGTTATACTGAGTCAAACAAAAAAGATAAAAGATAAATTAAGTAGTTTTCAAGACTTTATTCATTAACTCTCAGCTTAAGACTAAACTCTTGCGACAAAATTTCTATTTCTTGTGCTGCCTATTTGTTTACATAATTCGTTAGCGAGATCTCCCGTTTGGGGTATTGGTTGTATACAATAACAATAGATTTAGAGTGCCTGTTAGGGGGAGCGGCATTGCTTACTCCGGATGTAGTTTGTTTATATTAAATGTGGATTGCTGGTTTGCGTGTGCTCTCCTATTCAGCATATTCTTATTTCTTCGAACAGTACTGAGTATGTGAATACATATGTCACCATATACATAAATATATACAGAAATAAAAATAAAAAAGTACAATTTAAAAGTTATTTTTTTGTTGTGGTAAAAAAGAAATATTGGTTGCATGCGACTCTCTTAGTGTGTATTTAAACAAATATATTAAACATATCCGTATCGGTCGCGAAATACCCTGGTTCCTGATTTCAATTGCTGTCACCACCGAGGGATCTTCACCGGAAAAGGAAAGTGGCTGCTTAAAATACCCAAAAGAAATCATTGGTGTTTGTGCAAAAAATTTAAAGCTTGAGTTGGAGACAAATATAAAGTTTATTGTCCTCTGCTGAATTATTGCACCTCGCTTTCTATTCTTGGCACATACGTTTTTATATGTTTGTCTATATTTATTGTTTATTGTATTTTATTACTGCATTACTGTCGGCCCCCTTCCCCCTCTCTATCAAGCTTGTGTAGCCTTATACACCAAAAGCTGCAGCGATAAACTTTGTCGTTTTCGCTTTCACTTATGTACCGGTGCCTACGTTGTTGTTGTTTGGCCCTTTTCGTTTGGCGCGAATAGATTAGCGGACCGCCAAGTGACGCGCTACCCTGTATTATTCGAGTATACTCTTTCCGGCATCATTTTGCATCCACTAGTATTAATATTGATACTGCGTGTAGCTTGATTTTCAATTTAAATACTTTTTTGTTGTGATTCTCATAAAAAAAATACTTATTACATTTTTCCAAGAATAAATTAATAATTTATTAAATTAAAAATAGTTTAATAAATTTTTAATTATTGTTTCGAAGGTAATTAAATTATTCTTGTCGGTCTGATTTGAGAAAATGTATTTCATTTATTTACTTATTCTTTTAATATATTTCATTATTTCATTAAAAATGGGTCATGAAACAAAAAATAATTCCGCCGATTAAATGAGCGACTAGGAGTCGATTTTAGAGGAAGAATTAAAATGTCGACTCGAAAACTTAAATGCTTCCATTAATAAAGCAAATCATGAACATATGGATGACATACACTCAGCGACACAAAAAAGCCGGACCTAGAAAATGTATGAACTTTTGCAATCAATATGCGCTGATTTCAGAAAACTCTGTCCGATGCACACTGGGCCCAATGGCCGATATTTTGGCATAAAGTCGAAAATTTCATGGAAACGAAACTCATTTTTGATAATACATCTTTAAACTATATAGTCTATATACAAAGAATCGAATAAAATTTTCGATTTTTTGGCAGCCCTGAAATTGTTATCGATCATCAAAGTCAGCTGTTGGTAAAGTGATTGTTGTGAAAAAATTTGCGCCAAATTTATGTGAACTTTGTGGACTTGCACTTTTTTTCAATTTGCACAATTATTTATTGTATATATTGAAGGCCAGGGTATGTAGAATCTGTAAATGAAAGTGTTTTGTTATAATGTATAGTATGTGTGTATTAATGTTTGTTATTTTGTGTTGTCCATGTACAAAGAAATCTTAACCAAAGTGCTCGTCTTCTATAGAGTAGAACTTTCTTGGATTTAAAGGGATTCAATTATAATGTATGTTAAAATGAACTTAAATATGTATATTAAATTATGTTATTTATGTTTTTTGCGGTAATTTGCGGCCCTGGCGGTATTGTTTACTTGTAGGTAAGCTTGAGTTCTCCCACGCGACGCTGCTCGATGTATGGCTAAATGGCAATCGAGATGGTACCGCGATTAAAAGCAAAGATTGGAGCAAAGCGGCTACAAGATCAGCAATGAGAAAGTTAATGAAATCAGCCTAAAATTAAGCTGCGTACAGAGATATATTAAAATGAATCTAAAAAAAATGTAGCCGTAATATCCAAACATTTAAGAAGAGACATTCTAATTGGCTATCTTCAAGTATTACAATTATTTTGGAAAGCCAGGAGGAGACGTTAAAGACAAGACGAGGGGAGAGCGTCAAAGAAATGGGTCGTCCTAAGCTCCCATATAATGAGGCAGGACAACGCTTAAAAAGAAAGTTGGCTTCCGACTTAGCCAATGCAAAGCACCAGTCTTCTTATGCAACTGAAACATTGGCTGAAACCTGTGTTTTTGAAAAAGCTTTAATAAATATGTCTGCACCTCACTTATATTAAATAAATTTTTCTATTTATAACCGGAAAATCAAAAAATTAACATCACGGTACGTATACGCAATGTATTCGGATATGGGCGCTAAGAGTAGGCGTGTCCAGAATCATCCAAATTTGTTTTCATGTATTATACATTCTAAAACTATCATATATACCAAGTTTTAGCTCTGCAGCATCAATATTAGACTTTATGCCAAAATATCGGCCATGGAGCCCAGTGTGCGATGGTCATTTTTTTTTTTTTTTCCCCCTGAACATTTTTTACTTAGGTATGTTATTTTAAGAGGCCAATTGTTCACAAAACTTTTTAAAGAATTCTTTTTCTGAAGACAGCTTTAAAAGTATGCCTAATAGGAAGCAGTTGACTGTTCGGAAGAAGCAGAGAATTATCTTATTAGGTGAACAAAATGTATCAAATCGTTAAATAGCTGTTAAGACACATTGTAATAAAAGCTCAGATCGTCGATTTTTAAAAAAATTTCGCGAAACTGGTGAATTGGAAGGAAAGGAAGGATCAGGATTGAAAAAATGTCCCACTAAAGAAAATATAATGTTATTATGAGAACTACCCTGCAGGATCGCCTTAAAAATTGCAGTGGAGATATTATCTGAGCTACGGCAATAATTTGACAAGGATGTTTCGGCCCGAAAAATGCAACGTTGTTGTTCGGAGGGGGGTGGCTTTAACCTGAAATGCACTCGACAAGTAAAAACACGGAAGTAACTTTCGGGGTTTTACGCGACGTGCGTTGGTCTTTTTTGGTAGAATGGTAAATTAGAACTAAATACAAGAAAGTTAAACCTAGCTTCCGTGCGCGGATTGGAAGCTCAGTGGACGAAAATCCGTTGGAAGAGGGAGAGAGAGAGCGAGTGTACGGGATCACACTGCCTCCGGAAAATAAGCGCCCTTTGGCGTGAACATTCTCCCCCTCCTTGCGAGGATACGCAGCAAAAATATCAAAAGGCCTTTGAGGCCCCCCTTGCGAGG
The DNA here is from genome assembly GCA_008042675.1 of Drosophila seguyi. Taxonomy (NCBI): domain Eukaryota; kingdom Metazoa; phylum Arthropoda; class Insecta; order Diptera; family Drosophilidae; genus Drosophila; species Drosophila seguyi. The sequence continues at coordinate 5,875 of VNJU01010549.1, read as the reverse complement.
ATACGCAGCAGAAGTAAAAGGAAGTATTAGCTCGGGAAAGCGTTGGATACGCTGAGAGCTTATCGAAATGAAGAAGTGTGTGGTGATCCTGACCACACGACTGACATCGGTCGTCACTGCGGCAAGATCCCGTAGAATGGTGGTGGGCCAGGCAATTGACGNGGATACGCTGAGCGCTTATCGAAATGAAGAAGTGTGTGGTGATCCTGACCACACGACTGACATCGGTCGTCACTGCGGCAAGATCCCGTAGAATGGTGGTGGGCCAGGCAATTGACGCAGTACTTCTTCTCGATGACTGCTTGGAGCCGATTCTCAGCGCTAAGCCGAAGAAAACGGTGGCACTTCCGAAGAGGATGGTTCCCGTGGCAGACTCGGCATGGGTAGGAAAAAATACCTCGGGAACGTCTGCATTTCGTATCGTCGTACGGAATCCAGTAATTGAAGGAGTCGGGAGCAGTAGTCACTCGTGTGGAGAACGAGAAAATCTTTTGGATCGGTGCGGATACTGTATCAGGAGGAATCGGAACACTGAAGGAGCAGTTGCTTGGATGCAACAAAGTGTGATGCCGACCGTGACACGTGAAACACTTGTGGGAGCTTGTGCAATTATGGAGTTGATGACCGCTTGCAAAGCAACTTAAGCACGACTGCTTCTTCCGGATGTAAGCGGTGCGGTCCTCTGTCGTCATCTGGAGGAAGCGTGGACATATACGCACAGGATTGTTCTCTTTGGAACATAAATCGCATCTTTTGGATTTCGGAACGATCCTCGTACTAAAGGATTTCAGTATTTGTGGCGACACGTCGGAGGGTGTCGGTTCGGACTGATGGAGGCGCAACTTAGGAGGTTGAATAGAATCCATAGTCTCTAGAGTTCTATGGCGCTCAGTAAGGAAAAAATCAAGTTCTTGCTACGTAGGAATTTCGGTTTTGTTCGGGATAGATTGCCTCCCATAATGATAGCGTCAGCTTTGGAAGCTTTGTGGAGACAATCCCAATTATTCGTAGGAAGGCCGGACAAATTTAGGGATGTTAGGCAGTTTTGAATTGTATTTTGCAGCTCCTTCAAGGCTGCCGCAGATTCTTGTGCGATGGACTGCATGTTTAATAACTTTTTCAGTTGGCTGATCACCAGCGCTCGTTTATTTTCGAAACGCTCAGATAGGTTTTCCCAGGCTGAGCGGAAACCATCGTTGGTGAGTGGTGAATTGGAAACTATGGAATGAGCTTCACCACTAGTCTTGGCATTTAAATTGAATAACTTTTCGACAGGGGTCAGCGCAGGATTGTCTATATAGACCGCTGTGAAAAGGTCTCGGAAAGTCGGCCAGCGAATATAATCGCCCGAGAAAATTTCCGTAACACCTTTCGTAAATAAAATATGAATACTCATATTTTGCCTTGACAGTAGGCAAGGTGTCCGCCGCGCCCTCTAAGCCAACTGAAATTTTCTCTAACAAGCTTCGTGCTCTTTCTCGACCTTATTCCATAACGCTCGGACTTGGTCGAGATGAACTTGGCACGTATATTTGGATCGACTAGTTTCTGCTGGATTGCAGAATCTGGACTCGAAGAGACTCAGACGGTCACAGGACATCGTAAATTTATTTAAAATGGAGGAAGTCATTCTGAATCTATTTTTTGGAAATTTACTGTCGTGTATATTTATATAAAGATTTCGGATTGTTTATGTGTCGAAGCTGAATTTGGAATTTAGGAACCAATCGGAATATTATAGTTGCGGAGATGTGCAAATTAACTGAATAATATTCACTTAGCCGGAGAAATATACGGTCACACTAATACGGATATGGATGAGCACTTGTATTGTGCACTTTATTAGTTAGTTGGAATTTATTAAAAATAATTTACGAATTATTTTTTTTGTGCCTGGACTTATTCAGTTGACCGCTGCTGTATTTTTGTCGCAGAACTGTTTTCGGAGGTAAGGCGTGTGTGTGGATATGTTTGTCCATTAGCCGTTTGCCAATGCAGAATAACGGAGACAACGGAGGCGGAAAAAAATTGCCAAAAATCGGAGCGTCGACTTGCAGTCGGTTATGTATGTAATTCGCAATGTCTATATGTTTGCCTATGCTTACATGTAGCGCCGCTCAGGATAGAGCAGAGGAGAGACAATAAATATATATGTTTGTTTGGATGTAGCTCAGCTCAGAATAGAGCAGGGAAGAGTAAATAAATAATTAAGTCGGCGTTTATGTGCCGTGGGTTTGAACATATATTTATTTATAGGAGCTGTGGACTGTATTTTATACTGTTTTCGAATAATTATATTTTATAATAATAATATAGGAATAAATAATTTGGAAAATCGGGAGAGTTTTCCCAAACCAAATTTATTTAAAAAAATGGGACTGGCGACTAGCAGCCTTGCTGGGGAATTTCCAAATGCAAACAAAAGAAAAACGCTATATTTTCGGTGCTACAGAGTTTATTGCGCGGGCGCAGCCAGCAGCTTCAACATCCAATTTTCAATTTTTTTGCCGAGCAGCATCCGAACAGAACAGCGCGACGAAGTTCAAAGCTAATCAGGTGGATCTAAACCTACTCGGCTATGCGCTAACTTGAGCACAACTGATATGCTTTTACAAGTTGTTTTACATTTCATTTCATTACATTCCAATAAGCTAACTTAATATTATTAAATACTAAAACTTAAAACTACTGCTCCAACATTCCGGCCCCGTTGAAGGCCTCCGGCGCTTTAATCTACTCGGTCGGAGCATTGTTTACTGGCAGCAATGCCAGCTTGTGGATGGCGCGCCTGATGACGCCTCCTGACGTCCGTACCTCGGCCATCCGCACTTTACCGTCCTTGCCGAATGTTGTTGCTACCACGCGGCCTGTTAGCCAACGCTGCCGGAGCACGAGCACCAAACAGCCGACCTCCAAATCCGGTCCTCCGACGCTCCATTTGTTGCGATGCTGCAGGCTGGCGATGTAGTCCTTGGACTAACTGGCCCAGAACTGCTGCCTGAGAGCGGACAGCATTCGCCACCGCTTCAAATAACCGCAAGTGGCCTTGTTGAAGGCTTCTCCTGTGTCGGATCCTTGCGGCAGCGTGATCAGAGGCTGGCCTATCAGAAGATGTCCGGGTGTTAGGGCCTCTCCATCGTTTGGATCGTTGCCCGCCGACGCGATTAGACGAGAGTTGAACAGGGCCTCTACCTCGACCGTGTGGGTGCTCAACTCGTCGGTTGTGAGCTTGGCGTTGCCGACTCCGCGGAGCAACCGGTGTTTGGCGGACTTGACGGCTGCTTCCCACAACCCTCCGAAGTGCGGTGACCTCGGCGGTATGAAACACCACTCGACGCCTTTCTGAGCCGCGTATCCTCTCACCTCGTTCTGACTGCGGTAAAACGATGCGCTCAGCTCCTTCAAGACGATGCACGCTCCTACGAAGTTCGTGACGTTGTCGCTGTACACCTTCTCCGGCAGCCCTCTCCTCCCGACAAACCTGTTAAAAACGGATAAGAAGCTGTCAGTGGATAGATCATCAACAAGTTCAAGGTGAACAGCCTTTGACGAAAAGCACACAAAAACGGCCACGTAAGTTTTAATAGGAGGTCTACCACGGATCTTTAAGGACACATAAAATGGACCACAAAAATCTACTCCGCAAACTAGAAAGGGGCGCGCCATTCTGAGTCTATCGGCTGGCAAATTGCCCATTATCTGACCCATTAGCAAACAGTGGACGCAGCCACGAACAATTTTCGTTCATGCTTCTCGCGCATTGATTAGCCATATCTGTTGTCTTAGGAGTGAGACCATCACCTTGACACCGGCATGGTAATGAGTCCGATGCAGGTTGCGAAGGAATAGCAAGACAAATTCTGACTTTGAGGACAGTAACAGTGGAAATTTGGCATCATACGGAATTGGCGCATTTAGTAATCTTCCCCCAACTCGGATCAATTTGATTCTCACACCTTCTAACTCGCTGGTGTGTACGAACGGATTTAAACGTTGTAGATGTGGGCTTAAATTTTCAGACTTCTCCAACTTGATGTATTCTGAACCGAACTTCGCCTTTTGAAATATTTGGATCATCCTCAGAAACGACAACTTCAGTTCGGTTGCCGAAATAACGACCTCGCGTTGAGGCTTCTTCCCTTGAATAAATCGGTTTACGTAGGCCATAATCCGTAGAAGTTTATTCAATAAATACATTCGGTTGGTTTGTTGTGATTTGTTGTGTTTGTTCTTGTTCTCAGGCAGCTGTAACTCCGCTGAAACTTCAATTTGTTGTGACCGAGGCCATTCGCTTTGATTTCGGAGTAAGAAATCTGGTCCACTTTCCCATAGAGTACACCTCAAACCTTCTATGTCTGCTCCACGTGATACTAAATCAGCCGGATTCTCTTCAGTGGTGAGTTCTTGGATTTCCGAAACTCGATTTGCGACAAATGTTGCTAGAGTGGACGGATCCCTTTTTAACCAGTATAATGTGACTTGTGAGTCCGACCAGAAGTTTATGCTTTCAAACTTCAATTTGTTAAGCAATGGAGATACTTGAGCCCATAGCTTGGCCAGCAGATGCGCTGCACACAACTATAGCCTTGGAATTGATTTTCTTTTATGTGGGGACACTCTAGACTTTGCGGTTAGCAAAGCCGGTATGCATATTCATGGGAACCGATTCGTCCCAATCTAATTTTTGTCGCCACAGCTCCTGAAGCAAGATTTTTGCTCGTGTAATCAACGGACACAACAATCACAAAGGATCAAACAAACGAGCTGTTACGGACAAAATGTTGCGTTTAGTTGGTGGTAAGGACTGAAACGAATCCTCCAAGCTATAATGAAATGCATCACTTTGAGGGTTCCACCTCATTCCCAGCGTTTTAACGGACTTAGAAGTGTTAAATATAAGAGATTTTTCTGATCCCTGGTTGTTCATTAAACTTGGGTGGTTTGTTGCCCATTTGGCTAGTTGAAAACCCCCTAACTTCAAAACCTTCGTCACTTCACTCCGAATTACCTCTAACTCTTCCATACTGTTCACTCCTGTGAGCATATCGTCGACATAAAAGTCGCTTGCAATCACCTCTGATGCAACAGGATGTGACTCAGCGTAACTTTTTGATAGCTCAAAGAGACAACGGATGGGCAAAAACGGATCAGAGGCTGTCCCATAAGTGACAGTGTTGAGGCGATAGGTTTGAAGAGGTTGCGTCGAATTTTCCCTCCAAACTATAAGCTGGAAATCTCTATATTCGGTAGGGGGGTGGCTTTAATCTGAAATGCACTCGATAAGGAAAACACGGAAATACTTTGCGGGGTTTTGCGCGTCGTGCGTCTGTGTTTATTTGTAGAATGGTAAATTAGAACTAAAATATATAAAAGTAGGAGTCTTAAGCCTAGCTTGGGAGAGCGGATTGGACTGCTCAGTGGACTGAGAGTCCGGAGGAAGAGGGAGAGATAGAGAGTGTACGAAATCACACTGACTCTAGAAATTAGGCGCCCTTTTGGCGTGAACACTCTATCTTCTTTTGCAATGTTAACTTGCCTATACAACTTTGAGATATCAGCCGTCAAGACGTATTTGTGCAATCAAAATCTTGCCAGAATAGCGTAAAGCTCCCTCTGAATCGTTGCACCCACTATTAGAGTCTAATTTAACGAGATCGAGGTTGACGTTTTACTTGAAGTGTCAAAAACAACTCGCAATTTTGTGGTGCTACTATCAGGTCTCAGGACACATTGATGTGGAATGTAATAGTGTTTCCCTGGAGGAGGTGCTGGAAGCAGTGACATATGCCCAAGGTTAAGATACTCTCTCATAAACTCATGATACATGTCATGTAACTCGCAATTATTTGCAAGCTTGCGTTCCAATGCAAGAAAT